>NTHP01000224.1:104631-132645 GCA_003416845.1 Oplegnathus fasciatus | reverse complement strand
TAAAAATAAGTTGTGTCTTTCTTTCACTGACTTCAAAAACAAAAGCACGCACTAGCCACATCAAGATCTTCACGAAACGAGGCGGCGGTGAAACACTACTGCTTTTGTCCACAGGGACCGCCAAAATCAACACAAAATGAAAGTTCCTTGTAGTTGCTGTAACCAGAAAAAGATTTAACTTTTCACTGAAGGTTGAAGGTCTGTGGATCAAACTGCTGCAACTAAATTTACTGCACATAAACACAGCAGGAGGTTCTTGAAATGTTGTGATTCTCCGTGAAGTTCTGTTTCTCTTTCTGTCACTTTCTATAAGATAATTTATCTGTTGTGTTTTTCTCTCTCCTCCTCCCCGTCTGTCACCCCTCTAACGATCTTTTCCTCACTTTCTCTTAACTGCTGTCTCTTTTTTTAACACACACACACGCACACACACACACACACACAGAGCAGCTGTCCACACACACACACACACACACACATTGATTGGGTTTATAGCTTGTTAGGAAAGTGGAGATTGTATTTCAACTGTGCTCGTTAAGAGTCAGCACTGATGTCACTCTGGCCCCTCTTTATGTTATGTAACACACACACACACACACACACACACACACACACACACACACACACACTGAGACACAGAGAGAGGCTATAAAATTATAAAGTGGGCTGGAGCTGAGCCTCGAGTACTGGCAGCTCTCCTTCTATGTGTGCACATGTGACTGTAAGATTTCGCAATAAGATGCTAAACATAAATATATTGTATTTTACACATTTTCCTCCGAGGTTATGTCCCTCTGTGTCTCTCTCTTTCCTTCCTTGTTTCTCCACCATGATGGTAAAAACACCTGCCTAGTACAGTAATTATCCAGCAATGTATTATGTTGTAGTTTTATTAAATATTTTTACACATTATTAGATTAACCAGTGGTTTTAAACTGTCATGGTGTCACTTTTTTCACATTTATAAGTCTGGAAATGACTAAAAGCAACTGATAGACAGCCAAACACAGGATGTGGCCACGTATGTCATTCTAAACAAGTACAAAACTTTGTCAACGTGATATAATGACATGGTGAAAACACATTAAAAGAGCTTTGGAAACCATTTTGAACGAACACCGCAAAGATTTTAGGGTCTGATTTCACATAACGATGCAGGCAGCAGCTCCAGAAAACTGCATTTCATAATTTCATATTGGTGCTACATGTAAGAGAAGCCTTTATCGCTGTGTTTACAGATATTAAAGGTTCAGTTCAATGTTCCAACATCTGCTCTATTTCAAAGTGTCATTACATGGTTCATTAATAGGCCTGAATAGATTTACAACCCATTTAGGGACACATTTTATTACATTTTGACTTAATACTTAATTATTTTCTGTTTTTACACAATAATTTGTTACAGGCCTTGGGAGGTTTTGGATTGTAGATAAAAAAAAAAAAAGCATCAAATCAAATCTGCTGACTGGAGGCCAAGACATTAAAAACATTGTTGCACACCATTTAAAGTCTTCCCAGTGTTGTTTTCCCAGCAGATTTCCAATTCATGATTATTACGTTTTGGAAAATAAGCTATAATTTGTATCAGTCAGTGTCCAGCCCACTCACAGAGCAGGATACCAGCTGAATAACATCAGTAAATGGGACCTGGCGCTGCTTAAGTCACACAGCAGCTGATCGAACCACAACAAAGTCGGCCTTTTCATCATGTACGAACTCTGTGTTGTCAGGTAGAGCGAAGCAGTTTGTTTCCCAGACAGGGTCGAGGCCTCCACACACACACACACACACACACACACACACACACACACACTGCCTCTGAGAACAGAGACATGTGGCCAACCAAATGTCACATGACAGCCTTCAAAATAAAGCTCTTGCATAACCATGAGGGCCTGGAAGCAGAGAGTCTGTTTACAATGATCCAGTCTGAAGTTGGATGACTTTCTGTGGGCGTCTGTGTGTGACTTGTCTGTTTTGTGTGTGTGTGTGTGTGTGTGTGTGTGTTAGTATATGTGTGTGTCTCCATGCCCCCAAACATCGCTCACATCTTATCCCCTCTCTCCTGATGTGCATCAGCTGAGCACAGCATGGTTGTTGCACTTGGTTATCACAAAGCGTACTGTCCAATTCCAAAACATTACTTCAGCCACAACAACATGAAAGGACATGTCCAGTTTGGGGCCCAGGAAGCCAACAAACACCATGTGTGGAGGGCCTGTTTTATCTGCGTCATCTACTGACCATCCTGACTGTTTCTTGAAGCCTCTTTCTGGTAGAATTCATGAAATCGTGCTGGAGATGGGACACAGAAATATACATAATATGATACAAACAAACTCTAAAACATCTCATTTACAGCCTGTGGGTTCTCACAATGTGGCGGAGGCGGGAGGTCACATACGTCCAGGAGTCACATATTTAAACACACACTCATTCCCAGTCCCACCACTGAGCACAGAGCCTCAAAATCAACAACACACAGCAAGTATTATACCAAATATTCTTTATTTCTCAGGGTATAAAACTTCTGTACAAACACATCTTTCTGTGACTGACGTCCTCAGTTAAACAGAGAATTCAAAGCGAGCAGATTGCAGCAGTGTGCTCTCCGTTACAATGTTTTTACACGCAGGAAAAATGAAAACGCTGCGACATTTCTCTCGGGCCAAGCGGGTTGGTTTTTCTAAGGGAAGCTCTCAGCTGGTGTCCCGTGTGAGTGAGCTCAGGTGTGCTTTAGGGGGCATCAACCTCAATAAAACAATGAAATCTCAAGAATGAACCGTTCTGTCCGTTTCCACAGGCGGTCTGCTTTTGTTTAAACTCGCTGAACTTTATGGGATATTCTTGTGCAATAAATAATTAGAAATGTGTGGGTATTTAGTGTCAACTAAAGCCTGAGAAAAACTGATTTGCTTACAGTCATCTGAGGCCATTCACATACAGAAACAGTTTCTTTTTGTATCCTGACTGCTTTGGATGACTGTTGTATATCTTTACTTTCTAACCAATAACACTAAACACTTTCTTACTGACGTCTTGTATTTCAGTCACTGAGTCATTTAGCCAAATCATCCATACAGATCATTAGAAGCCTCTTTCATTCAAATCCACTTTAGTCAATTTGAAAACTCGTTCCGGCACCAAATTAATCACAATAACTGAGGTCAGCCGTCGCAGCGACTCACACGGTATGTCATAATGTCCAAAATCAATGTACACATCCAGACTTTGCACCTGTCCCAAACATTTCAGTCTAACCTTCAACAAAACACTCCGTCTACCTGGTGAGCAGTCACCATCATGTCTCTTCTCTGTCTTTATACACAACAGTTCACTTTCAGAGATCCGTCTGTTCAACATTACTAAGCCGTCCATCTGTCAAACAGGACATTATACTGTTGCCTCCTGAAAGGCAGTTCACACATTAAAGCGAGACTGTGTAGCTTTTGAAAGAAGAAATAACAAAATCTTAGTCTTACATGTGAAAAGCTGAACTCATAAGCCAAAAAATGGCTCAATTCAGTACACTCAGGAGTTTCACTGCTGCAGCCTTACTTAGTCTGGTATGACCAGTAGCTTTTGCTGACTTGCTATATAACTAACCTTACTGAGTCAGCTGACTTTATGATTACTTTGTCTACTACTTGTGTTCCCGTTAAACTACATTTTAGCACATAATACTGCATAGCATAAGCTTCATTTATTGTAAGCTTTGTTACAGAATGGATAAAGAGAGGAGAGCCAAAACAAAGTCATCCTTAAATCCTGTTGTCATGTTGTTTTAATGTATTTAAACAGGAATAGTTTAACACGGGTTTATATTATTTCTCAGTATAAATGCAGGCCTGAATCACTCGCTGCAGGCAAACAAAACCACTGTGATGAAACTCATTATGTTCTCCATACATTATACATGTAAGTAGGTAAGACCTGACAGAGGAAATGCCAGCTATCATAAGGGTCTGTGTGACCTTTACCCCACTTAAGTCCACCATCAGCCAAGACTGCACACAAACAGCAAGACAAGCAACTTATTATGCCTTTTCCCCCGGCAAGAAACAATGCATTTGCTGAGTAAAACATCGACACAGTGAAGCCATTCAGTCTTGGTCGTAACATCTTCAGCAGAAAACTACCACACAGCTCCAGTAACGCACAGTCTTCAGATGAGGAGTCACAGTTTTACACTCAGGCCTGAACTCAACACAACCAAACATTTCCAGTTGAGATACATTTTAGATTTACTTCTCAGATTCCTCTGACAGAACAACGCTGTATTATTAGTTTACAGTTCTTGCGGAAAAGTCTAGTGGGAACCAGGTTTTGGTGCTGATATCTAGCTGCATTTGTGTTCAGTGTCTCGGGACACTTAGTAGTGCATAATAGAAATGTTCAAAAGACAGAAGTTAACTAATTGGGTGAAAATATTATGTAGAAATGACCAAATACTCTACTATGATTGTGCAAGTTCTGGCAGACAGAAAACTCTGCATGAATGCCAAACTGTGAGCATTCTATTTAACTTTAATTATAGTTTGTTGGAGTAAACTTAAATGTTAAAACTTAAACACACTTAAAAGGAATTATTATTAATTGATTTTCAAGGCACACCTCAGCTCACTCCTTTTCACACCAGTAGAAAACTGACTTTGAACCACACATTCAAAAAACATGATGTTTGAAAACTGCTTAACAGGGTTTTCACTCAACTCACTCAACCCAGGATTTACTAAAAACCCCCTCCAGAGCAGGATTATTGTTGACTTATTTCAGGACTATCACCAGAAACGCAAGATTAAGATCATTTGTGTGAATGACTCAGAACAAAAGCAGCAGAATATCAGTAACGTTGTTGTGGGATGGTTACAGTTAAACATGTTAACCCTGAACTTTGACATTTGAACCTCGTCTTACAACCTTTGGGTTACAGACAAAGGTTTAACTTGGCACTGACGGGGGTTTAGGTCATAGTTTAGATTGGCCCCGGGCTAAGAAATGCAGGAGTGAAAATCCTCTTTTTGTTTTTAGGTCTGATCAGTATAAATGATTATGTTGCATGTGCACTAAATAATGGCAGATCTGCTGTGAATCCACTACAGACTGCACCCTTTTTCTTGTCTGCTGCAGTGGCTCTAATACAAAGAGCCATTCAGATGTATGCACTGTGGAGAAACTGTTTTAAATTATTGTGTTTTGTTCTTGTTTAAGTAACTACAATGTACAAAGGAAGGTGTGGCAGTTGAGTGTTTGACAGCTACACATGTTGTGTTTGAGTTTGCCTTTTTATTTCTGCTTTACAACATACAAAACTTAATCTATTGGGGAGGGAACAGGCTGCAGAACTAACAGAGTAAGACACATGATGGACAATGGATGTCTCTGTAGTATTAAAGCATTTTGGATGCAGGCTGGTAGAAATGATCAATGGTTGCCACTGTAAGACAGTAGAAGATCATATTTTGTGTAAAGGGAGCAACAAACATGATGAATCAAACTATAGTTCATAACTACTAAGAAAAGATTTCACTGAATATGTACATAATTCAAACTTCACAGTCTTAGATACACAATTGCATTGAAAAGCTAAGAAGTAAATCCATCTTTGTTTTTCTTTTTTGAGTTATTTTCATGCCGCAAATCTACACAAACAGTCCATTTTGTAACTTAAAACACACACAAAGAGCACTTGGTTGATCTAATTCTATTAAGCGCTCGCACTTAAGGCTGTTTCAGTGTCTGGAAAGATAAATCAAACACACATCAAGCAGAACATCTGAAACCAATACAGTATGCGCCTGCTTTGCAACTTGTGCCTGCAGATGCAAGTTTTAGACTGAATGTGAAAAAGGCTCCACTACAGAAGTCGCTGGGCTACGACGCTGAGCAAAGTTGAGGCTTGTGGAACAATGTGATCATGATGAAGAGGAGAAAAACACTAAAATTACTAAAAATGTCCTCCTGCATGATTAAGGTCAAGTGCTCGCCGGTCTGCAGTCCACCACCACAGTACAAAGATTTTTGTTTAAACAAACCACATGTAGAGTCCTTCAGCACTAATGTGGGATAGATGAGGATGATGAACGACCACAGCTACCAGTGGAAACTCCTCCACACAGTGTTGTGTCTTCTTGAGTGAAGATACAACTTACTTTTACAGAACAATGCTTTGTGTGTTTTTATCACATGGATACTCAAACAGTCGTTGCATGTTTCATTGTTATACTGAGATATGTGGTAGGTATCATTTTCCAATTATTTTAGAAAATAATTAAAAAATAAGATGTTGTTATTTCTTATCAAGGCAAGAACGGCTTTTTACCCTCATGGGGGGAAAAGATATTGGCATTAGCTCTTTTCCAAATAAGATATAACATGAGCCTAAAGCCTGAGCCTCACTGAGCATATTCACTGCCGGGCCAACAGTGGCCAGAACATGAAGGAAACCACAATAAAAACCAAGCCAGACCTAATCCCATAAATAGTTCAGATCGAGACTAAAATAAAAGGTAGGTTCCAGATTCGGTTTATAGGCTGCACCACATTAAACTGTACATGTGACCAGGATAAAAACTATTAGCTGCTTAATAAAGTAAGTTCTTTCATTAGAGTAACAATGATCTTAGTTATAAAAAGAAGCTCTAAGTTTGGACTTAAATCGTGTCCAATGGTCATATCTGGGTCAGAAAATGCAAAAATGGCATCTTCTTTTGATTTGTAAATAAAGACGATGTTTGGTTTCTAATCATGAGTGTTGGAACCAGACTAACGTTAGAAAAAAGGATTTTAGATTTCATTGAAGTCACTTACAGTAACAAGTACAGTCTGCAGTCTGCTTCCAGTCTACTTAACAAGGCTGCATAAATCCATACTAGGTTGGGATGGTTTTTATCAGAACACCAGACAGAACACTGTTCCAATTAATGTGTTAAACACAGAGACAAGTAAATCAAAGTTTCTGTTCTTGTTCAAGTCTGGACCGGTCTGATCATAAACAACATTGTCACATCCACCATGTCTGCTAGTCCAAGAAAAGGTGGTACCTTCTCCTGCAGAGGGCTCGCACTGGAGGCAGGCTGAGATTAAAACCAGGTTAGAAAGAGTATTTTCAGAGCAGGTTCTGCTAGAACCAGGCGGGGCTCAGTAGTAAATCTCATCCACGATAAGTCTAAACCCCCCCTCCGAACAAAAGCAAAAAGTAAAACATTTTAGATCCGTGACAGTCTTACTTTGGTCCCCAGCCACAGTCCAGTCGAGGTCCTGCTCAACATCAGGCTCCATTAGAGAGAAACCCAAACTGAAAGAGAGTCCAGGCAGAACCCAAACCCAGCTGAATCCAGACCAGGATAAAGTCAACAGAGGATCAGAGTCTTAGACATCAAGACCTAAACTGGTCGCAGGTCTGCTCTAGGCCACGCAGCAGTACCTCTTCCACCATGACTTGGACAGACTCTTCATCTTGTCCGGCGTCTGCCTTTGCTTTTTCCGTCGTTTCTGCTTCCCTCTCGGGTGCTTGTGGGAGCTGTAGTTCTGCAGGCTGGCCAGTATGGCCGTGTCAAACACTTCTTTCAGATTCTTCTGGGTCAGCGAAGAGCACTCCATGTAGGCCACAGCTCCAATCTCCATGGCACAATCCCGGGCATCTGCTGGTTCCACCGGTCGCTCCCGGTACTTCGCCAGATCAATGAGAACCTAAAGAGAGGAGACAACACTTTATTAATATGATTTTATAGATCTTGTGTCAGGAATTTCTAATTTATTAGTCAAGGAGACAAAGAACACCAGTGTTTTCTTCCATATCATTTTTGAGCATTTGGTAAACATCCTACAAAGGTTTTGTATCTTCAAATTTGCTGATAATTTTCTTCTAAACTGCTGAAATTTCCTTCAACTTAAAGAAAACTCAGTCCTCAGACTGAGTCAAATACACAATAAAACATGGTTAAAGATCATAAAACTGGCAAAACAATGTTAACAATGATAGTACATAATAACACAAATATTGTGTTAAAAGTGCTGTATTAATAAGGTTGAACTGTCTCACTGTCATGGCTTACTGAGACACTTGAATAGAACAGAGCCGTCATTAATGTTATTAGACATTAACACCTGTGTTTCTTCTTATTTTGACAAGTCAAAATCTGGTAAAATTACCATTTAGACCATGAAGACTTGTAGCTTCTATTCAATGCTGGTGGTTTTGTTTCATGTTTGTTAAAATGAAGGCCTTATTTTGTGTGGCATAAGGAAGTATTTACAATATAAGAGGACCCCTCAAGTTTTTATCTGTTTCTTCACTTTAAAAAACAACCATTGGGAGAAACTTTGTTTGCGTGTTTGTGCAGCATCATTCATTTTGACTTTGCAGTTTTGTATTTGACTGTAACACCTTTTGATTTCCTGCAGCTCTAATGAGGCTGTCAATCAATCTGTTTACGCGATCATGTGAATGTCTAAGAATCAGAATTAGACATACAGGGACTCATGTATGTTTAAATGCCGCACAGGCTAAATTTCCTCCACCTTGACGTCTTCTCTGAGGTCGCACTGCGTCCCGACGAGGACGAGGGGAGCGAAGGGGGCGTGTCTCCGGATCTCTGGGACCCACTTCTCGGGGACGTTCTGGAAGGAGGCGGGGCTGACGACGCTGAAGCACAGCAGGAACACATCTGCACTGGTGTAACACAGAGGCCGCAGCTTGTCAAACTCATCCTGGAGAGGTCGGGAGGGATCAGGACAGACAGTGTTCAGTACAGTGTTGAAGGTGAAGCAAATACAATCATTTACCAACCAACACAATAATACTTATTAGTAGTATTTGGACAAGAAACAGAGGTATTACATCCTGCCAATCCTGACACAATTACTGGTACTACTGATCTGTTTTTAGTGACCGATGATGAAGACACGTCTAGTTTCTCCTCCCTGATTTTCCGTCTCTCCCCTTGATCTCCCACTCTATCCTTCCTCTGCTGATACAGAGAAACAGCTGTTCTCCACACAAAATGTGAGTGTGTACAGTACACACCTGACAGTAGCAGGGAATTATTCTTTTAAATTATTCTTGTATTTTATTTGTTTTAACAGGTAACTATTGCTTGTTTTAAGGTAGGGCTGCAACTAACGATTATTTTCCGTATCGATTAATCTGTTGATCATTTTCTCGATTAATCGATTAGTTGTTTGCTCCATAAAATGTCAGAAAATGGTGAAAAATGTTGATCATTGTTTCCCAAAGCCCAAGTAGACGTCCTCAAATGTCTTGTTTTGTCCACAACCCAAAGATATTCAGTTTACTGTCATAGAGGACTAAAGAAGCCAGAACATATTCACATTTGAGAAGCTGAAATCAGAGAATTTGAACACTTTTTCTGAAGAAATGACTCAAAACGATTAATCGATTATCAAAATAGTTGGCGATTGATTCAATAGTCAACAGCTAACCGATTAATTGACTAATCGTATCCACTCTATTTCAAGGTAAAAATTAGCTCTAACCAGTTGAAGCTCATTTCAAGTAGACAGACAAACAGCAGCTGCTGCTGCAAACAGAGATGTAAAATCCATCACTTCCTGTGTGCCAGAGAGTTTTTCCTGGGAAAGACCTGCCAGACAGTTTCCTGGACGGAGAACTAAATTTAACTGAGATATCCACTGTGAACAACATCTCTGGTGTAGGGCTAGTCTTAATCTGTGTACCAGTTATCTATGAAACCCCTGGAGTTTAGAGCTTAATGCACAACATGTTGGTTAAACTAGATTGTCACTCTTCTGTTGTATCAAATGGTGACCAGCAAATTTAAAAATGTATTTATATGAAGACTCTAAGTGAATTTGTAGCAATATTTTTGAGCTGCCGTGACAAAATGTGTTCATAAGTTTAAGGAAATATTATTTTAGTTTCCAATTAAAAAAGCTTAGCCTCATGGTGGGGGGGGATACCATGCAACCACAGCGTCCCAGTTCAGATCCAGACAGGGAACTTTGCTCCATGTCTTACCACGTTTCCTGTGTAGCTCCACACTGTCAATTACCAAATAAAGACAAAAATGTCCCAAAAACAAGAATTTGTGTCAGTCACCACTTAGACCAGAAAGAAAGAAAGAAAGAAAGAGGATTGTTCTCTCTTCATCACTTCCTCCCGTCAGAGGCATTGTTTCAAACACAAATAAAACAACAACAGGAAATGCTGCTGCTCTCTCCCACTCCGTGTGTAGTGGTGTGTCTCCATGTGTGTGTTTGAGTGTGTGTTTGTGTTTGTGTTGGGATCACTGACCTGTCCGGCTGTGTCACAGAGTTGTAGTTTGACTGGCTGCCCGTCCACTGATACCACCGCTACACACACACACACACACACACACACACACACACAGACACACACACACACACTATGAGACACAGTGCAGCTACTCACTGAAAAACTCATCATCTTTTCTTTCAACCACACAATCTGATACATGAGACCAGCTGGTGACTATTTAACTACTTTAAAGTCCATACATTCAAGAAAAGATTAGTCAATCAATTGATCAGTAGATCCACAGAATATTGATCTCATCTATCTGATAACTGAGCATTTGTTCATTCAAAAAGTCAAATATCAAACATTTAGTCTCAACCTAAAAGACACAGTTTGTTTTAGTTTGAGAATACTTGATTATTTATGTGCTGGTTACATGAAACAAACTATAAACTAAAAAAATGATAATATATTAATAAATAAGGACCAATTAATCAAAAATGTGTTGATAGTTGGCCCGTAAATAAATTAAATGTCTTCAGCAGCTGTAACATATCCTAATTAAATGGTCACTTAGACATTTAGTAGGTAAACTCTGATTTAGGACTATTATTATAGTAAGTAGTACAGTATAGTAGATTATAGTAAAGTATTTCTCCAGCTATACGGTCAAACTTGTTCATAAATAAATCTGTATTGAATTAATTAAATTAATTATACTCCATCTTTTACCTGAGAAGTTGTCAAACGCGGTCGGGACGTACTCGGTGGGATACCCGTTGGTGGTGTAGCTGACCACCAGGCTGGTTTTCCCCACAGCTCCGTCCCCCACCAGGACACACTTCACCCGCCTCTCCGCTGCTCCGGCTCCCGCTGACCCTGCCCCTGTCCCGGACCGCCGCGTCCTGCCGGAGCCCCTCTCCCGGCTCCGGACCCTCCTCGGTGGGACAGGCGGAGCAGGGGACACCGGAGCCGGTTTGTAGCCTCCATCGCCCCGCGGAGGCATCTGGCACGGAGAGGAGGGTGACATGGAGCTGGGGGAGACCCGGGCAGGAGATTCAGTCCCGGTTTGGGCCAGTTTTCACATCGTCCATTCTTCCGTTATCTGCCGGGCTCCAGAGCGGGTTGTCAACTGACTTTTTTGTTGTTGTCGCTGCTTCTTTTTAGTCTCCATGGTTGAATTTACAACAAGTTTGAACTTCTGCTCACCTCCACACGGCCCGGAACTGAGACTGAGTCCGGTTTAAGAGCCATGGTTCATTTAAATATGAATTAAAGTCCGATTTAAAGAGCGGGGAGTCACTCAGCGTTAGCCGTTCGTAGCAGTCTGTGTCCGGCCAGTCCTCCAACGGACAGACCGACCGTCCCAGACTCCCCTGCACGTGACATCACGGCGCGTGCGTGTGTGTGCGTGAGAGAGCGAGAGAGGGAGAGAGTCATCAAGGCAATAATAATAATGATAATCTAATAATCATTGATTTTCACCATTTAAATCACCAGCATTATTAAAACAAATCATTTTTAAGAAAAGAGAAGGTTTCTGATCATTCAGTAAGTAAGTGTTTAATCTTTTTCTGCACTGTCTGATAAACTTATTTAAAGTTTCCCCTCATTTCCTTCAAGTTTCCTCTCTTTTTCCATTGCTTTTATGTTCTGTTTAGGTCGACATTGTGTTCTCCTCATTTTTCACAAGTTGATTTTACACATTTTTTACACTTTTGCAGTTTTGTTTGTCATCTGGATTTTTTTTTCATACACATCTCTTACCTGTTTTTGTTTTATCTTGTACAAATACAGTTGGTTATTTCTATGTACACTAGTAGCAGACATACTCAGATTCCAGTGGTGGAAAGTAACTGAGTACATTTACCCAAGTACTGTACTTAAGTACAAATTTGAGGTACCAACACTTTCTACTCATACTCCACTACATTTATCTGACAGCTGTAGTTACTAGTTACTTTACAAATCAAGATCTGACATACAACACATATATATGAAGAAGTTTTAAAAAATGATGCATTGTAAAAAAAAATTAAGTACCCAACAGTATATGCAAATTGAGCTTAAACGATTAGTCAGTTAATCAATTAGTTGATTCATCAATTATCAAACAATTAATCAGTGACAGTTCTGATTAATTGTTTGAGTCATTTCTCGTGCAAAAATGCCAAACATCTCATGGGTTCAGATTCTCAAATGTGTTCAAAATGCAGTATGTAAGTAGTGAGTATATATTATATACTATATACACTAATATAAACTATATATACTCACAGGTGCCATGTCTCTACATTGAGTACTTTTACTTTTGATACTTTAGGTACATTTTTCTGATAATATTTCTGTACTTTAAGTAACATTGTCAATGCAAGACTTTTACTTGTAATGGAGTATTTTCACAGTGTGGTACTGGTACTTTTACTTAAGTAAAGAATCTGAATAAGCTACTTCATCCACCGCTGATTCTTCACTCAAGAGAAAATAATGTTTTTAATGAAAAGTCTGCCATGTAACAACTAAATATAACTGTCAGATAAATGTAGTGGAGTAGAAAGTACCATATATCCTTCTGAAGTGCAGTATAAAGTATCATAAAATGGAAATATTCAATCAAAATACAAATATACCTCTGAATTGTACTGAAGTACAGTAACTACTGATAGGACATTTGCTCCATCTAGTGGACAGATTGAGAAAGACACATGAAACCCTCATTAAAACTTAACAACACAACAATAAAACACAATAATATTTTATGGGTCTCAGAGTTTCAGACACATAAATATAAATCTAGATGAGTGTTTATAGTGTAAACTTCAATATTTCTACAGTGAGCGCTTTGAGGAGTGCGGAACGACACACTGGCTGGTCAGTGTTTCCTCACGGACGCTTTTCTGAACTGCACCCGCGTGCTGTGTTGTGACAGGTTGGAAAGACTCTTCTGGACTGTTTCTAACACGCGCTGTTCGTATGTCAAACAGGTAACCTGTTCAATATGTCCGGCGGTACAAACGCGTCCGCGGCGGAGGTAGTTCTGGGCTTTCTGGAGGAGGCAGAGCCGTGGCGGCTTCTGTCCCCGCAGTTCCCCAGTAAAGTCGGGGGGAAACCGGCGTGGCTCAGCCAGAGGGGCCTGCCCTCACTACCCGGGCTGGAGTGTGAGATATGTCACCAGCCTATGGCCTTTCTTCTGCAGGTTAGTGTCCGGACAAGGGAGGGAGAACAGATATGTTTTATATGTTTTTCATATTTATGATTCTTTACTGTTGCAGTACTTGTTTTATTTTTACACCAAAACTAATTCCTTGTATGTCAAAACCTACTTGGCAATAAACCTGATTCTGACTCTGATTTATTGTCTCTTATTTCAAGTTTCAAACAGAACAATCAGTACAGAAAGAACATGATACAATATTTTAACAATATATTTATATATTCTAACAATATGCCAAGAAAGAAGCCCACAGAGGTCGACACCACACAGCTTTACGTTGTGTGAACATTCAGAGTAAAAGTACCAAAAAGTTTCTTTTCGTAACATTTCTTTGGGATTTTACACTTTTGGACAAATGTTAAAATTCCTGTAAGAGCAGATAAATAATACTTTGATAGAAGGCACAATTATGGTAGAATTTCTTAAAATAATATATAACCCTAAACTGACAAGTCTGCTCACTTTTATGTTTTATGAATGCTACACACAAGTCTCAGCTTTATTCTTCATAAAACTAGATGAAGTTCTTTGGTGTGACAGTCTGGCTTCAGACCTGACTAAACTCACCTTCAGACTCATCAAATCTCTTGTGTGTAGTGACCTTCTCCTTCATCCTTTCAGGTTTACGCACCGATCTCTGGTCAGGACAGAAGTTTCCACCGAACGCTTTTTCTGTTCTGCTGCAAAACTCACGAGTGCTACACCTGCAACGACAGCCGCTGTGTGAAAGGTAACCGTCATTGTTGCTGTAATGTTTGTTGTTAGAGGAAAGAACTGACTGCTCACTTTACATCTTCTCTTCAGTCTTGGCTCTGCTTTCTTTAATCCCCTTCTTTTCCCCACATCTTCTCATTTTTAAACACTTCTCATCTGTTTCTGGAGCTTTTTCTTTTTTACAAGAGTAAATATATTTTTGTCAAGTTTTCTCTTCTTTCCTTTCAGTTTTCCGAAGTCAGCTACCGAGGAGGAATGATTTCTACCCCTATGACCCTCCACCAGGTTTGTGTATTTTGACAGGATGTCGAACAAAGTAAAATTTTACATCAGCTTATACGATCAACTATTCAAGATGTATTCAAAATGTAGTGTTTGCTGTGTCTGAACAAAAGTAACAAACTGCAACAAATCGGCACGATCAACTGCTAAAGATCAACAGTTGTTTTCTACTCTAAGTGCTTCATAAATACAATTGAAAGGTGTCATTTATCATTATTTCTACATGTTTATAGAGCCAATATAAGCATTGATACAATTTGGTGGGAAAGACAAAATTTACTTACTGTGAAACGTTTTTCAATTTGCAGGAGAGATATTTCAAAAAGAAATATAGAAAAATAAATATATTTGTTTTTTTGTGTGTATTTTAACAGTAGCTTGGCTTTGGTACAATGTATTCATATTGAAGTTATTGGGAAGAGTGTATTCAGTGCCATACCTGCAAAACACTTGTTTTCTGTTGACATGTTATTGGTATTTATCAAATGCATTTTCATTATTTTGACTCCACGGGTCAGGAAATGTCAGCTGCAGCACATTTTCAGATTAAAGGACTCTGGCAGGATGCGTGCACTGACTTCTTTTCTTGTTTTTCCTCAGAGGATGAACCCCCCAGTGATCCTGGACCGGACCAGAGCGCGTTGTCCATCTCTGGAGTTAAACTATGTTGGGTGTGTGGTTGCCCCGGCAACAAAGCCTGCTCTCGCTGTCACGCTGTAACCTACTGTGGAAAACACCACCAGACCCTCCACTGGAAACACACACACAAGAGGGAGTGTGGCAGCCAAGGTGTGTGTGATGCACTGGATTAAAGACGGACACTGAGCAGTCGTACATATTCCAGGTCGACTTAAAGTCTCTGCTGTGTCTTTTGTCTGTCTGTATAGAGGCGTCCATTGTCACTACCTCTCCCTTCCTCTTCCCTGAGTCTGAGCTGGTCACTGAGCCTGAGGAGGAGGAGGAAGAGGAGGAGAAGGAGGAAGAGAAAGACACAAAGGAGGCTGAAGAAGAAGAAGAAGAAGAAGGAGGTGTAGATTGTCCCTCCTTAGCAGACAGTAAGCTTTCAGTTGTGTAAAATCATAAAATGTGGCATTTTTAGTAAAAATCCAGCCTTCAGACAATTTATCTTTCTTTCATTATAATCTTTTAATTAACACGTCTTGATCCTGACTTTGTATTCTGTGTTCAGCCCTGGCAGAGACCGACCTGGAGGAGATGGCTATGCATGAGACTGAAGACAACAAAGTGTTCCAGCGGTTTAAAAAGAGGATCGCACCAGAACCACACCAGGTAGAAAGAGAACAAACTAATATGAAAAAAACATTTAAATAAACACAATCAAGGTGTGTGTCCATCTCACAGTGTTTTGTTATGTTCAGGTGCTGCGTTACAGTCGAGGGGGGTCTCCCCTCTGGGTCTCTTCTCAGCACATCCCTTCAGATCAGGATATCCCACCATGCACCTGTGGCGCTAAGAGGACTTTTGAGTTTCAGGTAGTCACTGCCTCTTAAACACTCAGTAATCTGACCTTTTAAGACTTATTTTGGTCTTTATTGTTTCACCTCAATGATGTTGTTTCCTTTCTTCTCCTTCACCTTTCTTTTGTTATTGTGTGCCAAGTATATAACGTTGTGTATGCATGTCGGTGATGGGAAAGTTAAAGTGTATTTAATTATCAGCAGTGGTTCTTAGCCGTGCAAATGTTCAGAAATGTCCAACATTTCGTGCCGAAGCTGCTCCAGAACAGTCACCTCGTCTGTCAATAGTTGATTTAGTGTGAATTCACATGTAAATACAGTTACTGTCCCTCTGTGGATCATTGTATGTCTTGTACAAGGTTTTTTTCCACAGTTCATTGTGGGCAAGAAGAAAAATGTCAAAAGTGTCAAGTAGAAGAAAATATTCCTGATTATTACTCATTTACGTGATGGTTTGATAACTTTAATTAAATCATAGTGATATCCGTGTGTGTGTGTGTGTGTGTGTGTCTTTAGGTGATGCCCCAGCTGTTAAACAGTCTGTGCGTGGACTCGACAGGAGCCAGTATCGACTGGGGGACGCTGGCTGTCTACACGTGCTCTGCCAGCTGTAACCATGACAACCAGTACTGCCCCGAGTTCATTTGGAAGCAGGACTTCAGCCCAACAGATCAACACACACAGACTAAACCTACATAATGTCCGTCTGCTGCTGGACGGAGGTCAGGACACACTGACGAATGTGGAAACTCAGACTCAAACCTCTCTGAGACTGCCAAGGAGAATGAAGATGGTTTTGGATGGCAGATATTCTCTGTCTGGATTTTACCAGATTTCTTTTTATGAGGAACAGTTATAAATGTGTTATTCTGTGTACTGACAGTGTGTTATCAATGAGTTCATTAAATGTATCTATTAAGAGTTCAGATGCAGCCCAGTGTTTATGGTTTCCTGCCACCTCCAAACCTTTTCTATTACACTTTTAACTTCTGGCTGTTAAGAACAAATGTGTTTATGTCCATTTTCATTGCTACATACTGTTTATACAGTAGGTTTATTGGAGCCAATAGTCAGCAAAACAAATAAAACTTAACCTTGTGCCTTATCATCACACAAAGTTTTTAACGAAGTTGTCTCAACAAGCGTTCATCTGATTTTCTGCATTTTTCAGTGGGTCCCAGACGAATGTACATAAAGCAGTTAAAACACTTTGCAGATCATAAGACATCAAGCCTCATTTTCTGTCTGTCAGTTATATCTCTGAGATTTTTACAATGTCGTCTAAACTGAGTGGTATAAATTAAATTCAAGGTTCTACATCACAGATCAGATGTGTGCTATGTGAAAAAAAATATTTATGTCCGTGTAAAACATCAGTTTAAAGAAAGACTATAACTTTTGAATGACCAAACAAGTGACAATTAAAGGATAATGATAAATGTTAAAACACGATGTAAGAGTAGCACAAATATGGAAGTTATTAAGTCAGTAAACAGGCCCGATAGTGTTAGTTATCTTAGTGTTATCTCTCTAAAGTTTGCTAACAATAGCTGCCATAAGTTACTAAATAAGTCTGTAGCAGCAAACCCCCCGAGTGTGTTGAATTGAGCAAAGGTGCATTTTATTGTTCATGAGTTCAACTTTTCATTTGTAAGAGGAAGAATGTTTTGTTTCCGTCAGTCTCACTTTAAATGAAGACTGTGTCCCGACTTTAAAAATCTGATCATACCTGGTAAATCTTTCAATGACTAAAGACACTGGGTGTAAGCCTCACACATATGTGGTTCTGAATTACTTTAAAAAGTTCATTAAATGATCTTTACGCTCAGGCGTGATGTGACAAGTGGTTAATGTTGCAGTGAATGAGGGCTAACCAAACTATTATACCACTGTCTTTGGCCTTTCTTAAATCTATATACTGTGCTGCGTCAGCTTGTCTCCACACAAGTTTAATTAAACTCAAACACCAATATATCAGCCCAATATACACAGTGGTGGGACTCTTTCTTTTTTTAACTTCTCCTTTACTCACTCAAAGTATACATATCTACCATGCATCGTGACAGTATTGTTGCCTTTTATAAGAATTTTTGTAACATACTTCTTAGGACAGCAAATGTCGCACACAGTTTTCTCTGGACAACAACAGTGCTGTTTCCAAATAAAAAAACAAAATGTTACTGTAGTGAAAGAAGCAGCTTCAACAAGAGAGCCAGTATGTACACATTTATTAATGCACAGTGCAGCACATTAACAATTTCAGAAGAAGCAGAATTGCCTTTAGATGTGATCTGGTCTCCTGCTTGGCCGCAGCTGAGCTCAGAATCACAGAGAAAAGTATTCATTAATACTAAATGTAGTTTAGCATTAATCCTTCATCTCTTCAGTCATTCTGCTGTCCGTACAGACGTCAGACAGATGGTGAAACTGACGAAGTTGCCTGTGACACACAAGTACACCAACAAGTGCCCAAAATTACTCGATTCAGGCCAAGTGTTTGGCTGAGCAAACGGTGTGGACAACCAAGACAGATTCACATGTGCCCACGCTCAAAAATAATTCTTCAAAAGAAAACTTTTAAATATAGTTTTAAATGGCCAAAAAATAGATAACTTTAAAACAATACATAAACATGGCAACATGATGCATAGCTTCTCTGCCATCATGATGTCTTTTAGTGCTGGTAAATGTACGATGTGACTTTAAGATAAGTAAAAGACGACGCTGTCTACTTTAAGAGCAGCGGCGTCTTTTCTTCACGCTCTGGTTGATTTATAAGTACAAATGTATCAGGAACCCAAACCAAGTGACACAAACCTTTAAGAACGAACCAACAACTTAATGACAACTTTAGCAGCAGGACTTGGATCAAATTAACTTTTGTCAATTCAAAATGTAAGAGCATCCAACTTCAGTTAACAGACTATACCACGTCTCGTGTGAAAATCTTTGAATTTAGAGGGAAGTCCACTTCCAGCATTTATGAAATGAGGACCAAGCTGAACTAAGATCCAATTGATTTGAATGTAAAAGATAAAACTTTCAAAAAGCAGACTGATTTCTTAGCAAATACTGTAAATAGGAATGTGGGGCTGACAGACCCGAACACGTCTTGATACAACTTGGGGACTGAGCGGACGATTAATAAAAATGCAATGTACAAAACTATTTAAAACTGTTTAAAATAAAAACAAAAAAACAGCCCTAGTCAGACTGCTTCTCTTCTAATCAGCGATTTTTACATTTCTTTACAATCTTATGTACAATCAGGGATGTGGTCAGGACAACAGAAAAAGCTGAAAAATAACTGGGCAAAAAACAGAAACGGTTCAAAATGAATGGAGAGGTCTGTGTGTAAAATACACCATCACTTGTAATCAGAACACAGCAACAAAAAATCTGTAAAAATCCTGTTTTTCAAAAAAATCAGAAACACTGGAGGGATAAAAACAAAAAAAGACGACTCACATCCCTGTACAACAGCCCTTACAGCAGTCCACTTGTAGAAGTCAACATAATAGATGACATTTCATGTGAATTTAAAAAAATGAGAGTAAAAAGAGACGTAAAAGAAGGAGCTGAAGGTTCTACGTCGTCTTGCGGAAGCCTTTCAGGATGGGGTAGATATTTTCAAACGCTTCGTAGATCTCCGCTCTCACCTTCGCACCTTAAAAACAAAACAACAGATATCATTAACTGCAAGTTGCACTGGCACAGAAACAACCAACCATTAACATCACATTCTGGTTTATCTATTTCAAGTTCTATTGTAGTTTCTGAGGAATCTGATCAATTTCTAATCACTATAATCAAGTTTATTTTTCCAACTATAAAATGTCCCACTAAGTAGCTAAGTAACTAAGTAATTTAAAGAATCCTTATTATACAATTATATATTATTTTTTAAACTAAAATACTGATGTCATTAATCATTACTGTTGATCAGTGTCAAATGAAAAAAAAAATCCACAAGAAGTCGATCAATCAGTTTTTAAAATCATGTGACCCCAGAAGGAGTAGCACAAAGCTGCTTACAGCCATGAGAAGCTCAATCAAACTAACCAACATTGACTTCTCCTCCTACAGGGTTGTGATCAGGACACATGGTAACTTCTCATAACTAACAACGAGTGAAGTGAAGTAATTAGCAGAGAGGAGCGGGTCTTACCTGTGAGTACGACTTTCCCAGAAACAAAGATGAGCAGGACAATTCTGGGTTTAATCATTCTGTAAATCAGTCCTGGAAACAGCTCTGGTTCATAGCTGGAACAGACAAATCACTTTACTTTAGTTACAAGTATCATTTCAATTATTAAAATAAATCAATTTCAATCTGAGAAAAACTCCTCTTAGCTCTCTGCATACTGTCTGCAACCTATACGCTAAAAGTTATTTAAATTTAAACTATTCCACATATAAACTTTCAGGAGAGTTTTCTCCAGAGGCCTCAGTCTGATCACAACTCTTTGACAAGAATAAACCATATCTACCCTTTCTTTCTGTGGCACAAACATGAAATTCTCACAACGCAGACATCATATGCTGGAGGTTTGAAAAAAGCAGAAGTGAACATGGCTTTTAGCTGCACAAGACAAAATAAGACATAAAACAAACAGAAATGACCTGCTAAACTGTTGATGTGTGAGGACTAATCCCTCCAGCCGAATGGGGAACTTCACGTCGCAGCTTCCCACCATGTTCTGAATCTTGAAGTCCAGGAACTTGGCAGGAAAACCGAGCTTCTGCACCACACGAGCATATTTTCTGGCAGCTAACCTCGACTGCTCCTCACTAGAGAGAAGGGGAGTCGATGAGAGGCAGATTATAGGAAAAGAAGACAAGAAGGTAGAGAACATTTTAGTGGAAATCAAGGCAAGGTTAGCATGTGTTTTCTCAGATTGTCCCTACCAAAGGCAACACTACAGTCTGGCTTTTTATTATGAACTTTAGCACATGAAGAGTCAGCTAATGAGCTTTATTCTGACCTCTTGGCTCCAGTGCAGACCATCTTTCCAGAGCTGAAGATGAGAGCAGTGGTCCTGGGTTCTCGTATTCTCATGATGACGGCAGCAAAACGCTACAAGAGATGAAGAGAGCGGGAATATTATTACAGCCTGCAGTGCTTCCCTATAAACGTAGTTGTGTGGACTGTTTAGCGTAAATATGTCCAGTATATATAGCATATATACTAGTATACGTTTATGAAATTAGTATCACCTGTGCTTTTCCTGCTATGACAAGTCAAAATGTCTGCCATGAAAAAGGTGCATCTGGTTATACATTTTGCTGGACCCACTATGATCTGAAACTACAATGGGAGCTGAGAGAAAATGTTACATTTGTGTTGGACAATTAGCCCACGGTTAAAAAAATATCCAAAAATACAAAGAATGTGACGTCTTGTACTAGTGTTTAGGTCAATTTGCAGAGCAATTAGCCACAACTGGAGTCTCTCTGGTGTGTATCTTGTCATTTTATTCTTGCAATTTGGGAACTTGCAGGCATGAAGCATTATATCTTCAACTTATCTAGTATAAACACACTAACTGGACAGAGATCCACATGTAAACAAACCGACAAGCAGGATGCAGTTAGCCTTTCTGGCTGTTCCAGACAGCTACTTTCTGTATTAACTGTGGTCCTTCTCAGAGACAAGAGTTCATGTAAAAATCATGTTTATTTCGAAAGCTTTCGGAGGCCGGGGCAGCTTGCACTGATATTTGTCGTTCTGCGCAAATCCACATTTCCTGAACCTCCACAACAGAGGTGGTGAGTGCAAAGTTAGCACTACCCATAGAGCCACAATAGCCACATTTATGGGAGATACAGCAGGTTGAAATAAGGTGAGCCACAAAGAGCTGATCACAGTAATGTGTGGCAGTCTCACCTTTGGGTTGTACTCTGCATTCCTGGCTCTCAGGGCGATGGTCTTCAAGTCCAGTTTACAGCCCAGATTTACAGTAGATACTATGTTTCTAAAAGTAAGGAAAATGAGAAAAGCACAGAGAAAAGAACTGAGTAAGAGACATAAAAGAAAACTGTTCAGTCAGTAACTCAGAATCAAGTTAAATTGTGTGTAGTTAATTTTGGCAGTGAAAAACATTCATGACTAAGCTGAAATGACACCAGGACACCGTTCTGGCATCTCTGAAGTGTCCGCTATATTTATGTTTAAGATCTAAATAAATTCTAATTCACCTTGAGCACATGCTCTTATTCCCTATAGGAATATTTAGTAGAAAGCTAAACTTAAAAACAGTTAACAATGACTAAGATAACATAATATAAAGGGAAAAGTGTGTGGAAGAGTGATGACTACAAGTAGCACAAACTGATACTTCCATCTTTCCATTGGATATGAAACATACTGTAGCTGTGGTACTATTCCAGAGCTCTCTGAGGCTGGTGTGGCCGGTGTGATGGGGGTCATGGGGGTCAGCGGGGTGTTGTAGAGTGGGGTATTCCCCGGCAGTGCTGTCGTGGTCGAGCCTGCTACCGCCTGGGAATGGTAAAGCTGAGGGGTCTGCCCCGACGTTCCAGGAAGGCCTGGAGAACAAAGAAAGTTTTTTCTCTCTATAACATGAACCGATGATATACTGCCACTATGGTTCAGACGTGGATGATAAATATTAAGATAATTTTCTCAGAATAAATGGGGAAGACACCAATTCTTAGGATATGAGATTATGATCTCACCTCATAAGGCTGGAAGAGGATGGAGAGGAAGAAGACAGAAGTGTGTGTTGTACCTGCATTTGCTTGCTGTGCCTGCTGAGCCTGTTGCTGCTGTTGTTGCCTCTGCTGTTCCTCCAGTATAGACAAGCTGTTGGTGTTCTGGACAGGTTGGGGTGTCAGGCCTGAGCCATATGGCATCATGGGACTGAAGATTGGCATGCCTGGGGTCATGGCGCCCTGCACAAAGACACCACCAAGAAATATGAAGTTGGGATCAAGCAGAAAAGCCACTTAGGAGCAAATTATACTGCAAGAATTCACTACTGTCACAATGTTCTTAACTCTGCCTCACTTCTTTACATAAATAAAACAATCTAAATCTAAATCTAAATACCATGGGTCTATTGGTTGATTTTGTAGGTTTAAAACGTTTGGTGCACAGCTATGTTACCTGTGAAAGTAACAGTAGTACTCTGGCCCCTGAATCAAGACCAGATTTAAAACCTGTTTCAAAATCATTATAGGCACATGTTTAACTTGGCTTGCTAATTTGAGGTCACGAATTCCACGAAATGAAATGACAATACCAGAAATAGATTTTAATAGGGGTGCAATCATCTGTTGCAAGCTCCAGAGCTATGACTTCATTATGCTCATAGCTCCCATTTGGCAGCTCCAGATTGTGGCTCACCTCAAAGTCTTAATCTTACTCCTGACTAGAGCTGCAACGATTAGTTGCTTAATCGATTAGTTGTCAACTATTAAACTATTCGCCAACTATTTAGATAATCGATTAATTGTTTTGAGTCATTCTTTTTTAGAAAAGGGGTCCAAATTCTCTGATTTCAGCTTCTCAAATGTGAATATTTTCTGGTTTCTTTAGTCCTCTATGACAGTAAACTGAATATCTTTGGGTTGTGGACAAAACAAGACATTTGAGGACTGAGGGCTGAGGGCTTTGGGAAACAGTGATCAACATTTCTCACCATTTTCTGACATTTTATGGACCAAACAACTCATCCATTAATCGAGAAAATGATCGACAGATCAATCAATGATGAAAATAATCATTAGCTGCAGCCCTACTCCTGACATTATATGACACAACTTCTGGGTCTCAAATGACAAAGTTACTCCCCAAGCCCATTTCACTGCGCTATGTGAGCATCACACTTCCTCCAGTACTGACACTAAATGTTGTCACTAAATATAAACATAAATAAGCCACAATGCTGAAGCTGCAGGGTGGGAGCTCAACTGAAGCAGGAGCAAGGTGGTACCTTGAAGCCTCAGCGAGGTGTGGGTGTGCTGGGCAGCTACAGCACACTAGTGTAGCTGAATTATTATTTTACTATGTATTAATATTTCACTTAATTGTTTGTGAAGTGTTCAAAGCTTTTATTTAATTTATGTATATTATTTTATTTCAATCTACTGTATACAGTTCCATTAACCTGTTGCAGGTTTTCACATAATTAAGAGACGCACCTTTCTAAAACACATGTTCGGTTACATCAAAGCTTTGTGGATGCTCCTAACGAAGATGTGCAAAAAGATCGCTCCATCTTGAGTTATGCTAGTTTATGGATTTCACTAGTTGTCATCCAATTGTTATGTCACGAGAATGCAGAGTTATTTTGCAATTGTGTGTGGCTATTGTGTGCTGGGGAAGCGAACGCAGACTTTGTCCTACAGAAAATGAGAAAATACTAATGACCAACAAAGACCTGTATCTGTGAATTGTGCCTGATGCATCCTATTGTCCCCCATTTCTGTGCAGGTGTGTGTTGGTTAATAGTGAATGTTTATAAAAGATTTAAACGTTTATTATGCAATCACATATTTTATTCTGGAATTTGTGTAATTTGGTGGTAAAATGTTATAGCTGTGTAAGTGTTGTTTATACTGTATTTTTGCTTAAAATTGCTTTAAAAACTTTGTGGATGCTCCTGGCAGACAAAGAGCTGTATCTGTGAACTATGCCTGATGCATACTATTGTCCCCTGTTTCTGTGCAGGAAAAATAAAATGTGGACCCCCAGCTCTGTTGGATGTGTTTTCTATGCCATATCCCATATTTTAAAATGTCTTAACCATAAAATACAAGGAACCAGTGTTACCTGAGGGGAGGCCAGCCCCTGGAAGGCTGGTATACTGTTGTTTTGGTCCATCTCTTTAGCTCCTCACGTTAGTTCACTGCCACCCAAGAGCAGGAAATAACACAGGCTGGATAACTTTACTCAGCAGGTGCCTCAAAGATGTGCGTCTGGGGGTCTATACTACAGCAGAAACACGACCACAGCGGACTGGACTCTGCAGAAACACCCTCCTCTTGTCTCCTCTCTCTGGCAGCTACGTCCTGCCTGTAAAGATGGACAGAACCACAGTTTATTTAGATAAACATTTCATTATTTACAGGGTTGAGTGGATGACAAGTGACATGCAAATCCGTGCAGCTGCAGCGGTGGCGCGAACACACTCACTGCTTGCTAACCACCACATTTAGCTTAAATTAACGTTACATTAGCTCTTTCATTCATTTTAGCCCCGATGCATTATTATGTGTGTAAAAGGGTTTAGTATGCAAAACACGGGTGACAAATGTATCTATACTGGAGTAGTCTACTAGCAGCAAGTTTGACATCCTCCAAAATGAAACATATCAACACAGCGGCTAGCTGAAGTTAGCCGCAGAGCTAATATTAGCAACACTAGCTAACATCAAGTCGTAAGAGCAGTAAAAGCAGCGACTTTGTGAGCTAAAATGAGTTGCAGGTAGCTTTAACATTAGCCAGTGCACCTCAGTACATTGCCCGTGAACTTACACTCACACTCCCGCAGTTCAAATCAGCACACGGACTAAATTAACTCCGCTTCAGGCTCGTTTCAGCCCCGGTCTTGTGCTTCGGCGCTCATGAGCCTCGTCGGCTACTTCCGGAAGTAGAACCTTTAATTTCCGCTGCGTCACAGGGCTCCGCAGACACACAGAGCAAAGATGGCGTCGCTGAGTGACAAATCAGTTTGGGACGAAGTGGAGGATGGAATCGGTGAAGAAGTGTTAAAAATGTCCACAGAGGAGATCGTTCAGCGAACTCGGCTCCTCGACAGCGAGATAAAGATCATGAAGAGCGAGGTGCTGCGGGTGACCCACGAGCTGCAGGCCATGAAGGATAAAATCAAAGAAAACACGGAGAAGATCAAGGTGAACAAAACCCTCCCGTACCTGGTGTCTAATGTGATCGAGCTGCTGGATGTGGACCCCAACGACCAGGAGGAGGACGGGGCCAATGTGGATCTGGACTCTCAGAGGAAAGGAAAGTGCGCCGTCATTAAGACCTCCACTCGGCAGACCTACTTCCTGCCCGTGATCGGGCTGGTGGACGCCGAGAAGCTAAAGCCCGGAGACCTGGTCGGTGTCAACAAGGACTCCTACCTGATCCTGGAGACCTTACCCACCGAGTACGACTCCAGAGTCAAGGCCATGGAGGTGGATGAGCGCCCCACAGAGCAGTACAGCGACATAGGAGGGCTGGACAAGCAGATCCAGGAGCTGGTGGAGGCCATCGTCCTGCCCATGAACCACAAGGAGAAGTTTGAAAACCTGGGCATCCAGCCACCAAAGGGGGTCCTCATGTACGGACCACCTGGCACCGGGAAGACCCTCCTGGCCAGGGCCTGCGCCGCTCAGACCAAGGCCACCTTCCTGAAGCTGGCCGGCCCACAGCTGGTCCAGATGTTCATCGGAGATGGAGCCAAGCTGGTGAGAGACGCCTTCGCCCTGGCCAAAGAGAAAGCCCCGTCCATCATCTTCATCGACGAGCTGGACGCCATCGGGACCAAGAGGTTTGACAGCGAGAAGGCCGGAGACAGAGAGGTGCAGAGGACCATGCTGGAGCTGCTCAACCAGCTGGACGGGTTTCAGCCCAACATGCAGGTCAAGGTAAACATGCTGCCCCCAAAAACCCTGTTTAAACACCTGTATATGTTTATATACAGCATGTATAACCATACAGGGAGAAATCAGACTGGTAACTGCTCTGTAGTGTTCATTCAGACAACACAGCTGTGTAGAAATGAAATTAAATGTACAGTGGAATTCAGAAAAAGTAGTATTTAGTATTTAAGACCAACAAAAGACAACTTATAAGCTATGTGAGGGTGTATCTATAACCAAAAATCTTTTAATGTGTTATCTTAAATATATTAATATATCACCCAAACAGAACAACTGTACTTATTAAACACAGTGTTTTGCACTGGTGCATCTTTGGTAAACAGAAAGGACATGAATTAATTCAAATTTATAGAAAAAAAGATACTCCAATACGCCAAAGAAACAAGCAAGATTCAGTAAATTTAGTTTGTGGACCACTTTTCTTCATATTCAGATCAGGTTGTTGTTTATGCAGGGAATGGCACATAAAGTCAGCAAGATCTCTTTTGCAGATATGTGCTATTCTTAAAGGACACAAAAGGAAAATATGAAAAAAATATGAAATATGGGCTCACATGACAGCACTAAATAAATGTTTTCTCAAAAATCACATCAAAAAATGTAATGGATGTACATACAAACCTAAAACAACCATGTTAAAGAGCTTTCCTGTCTTTTTCATCATCATGACTGCAGTATCACTACATGTATTTCTATGTTTTAGGTGATCGCTGCCACCAACAGAGTGGACATCTTGGACCCTGCCCTGCTCCGTTCGGGCCGTCTGGACAGAAAGATCGAGTTCCCCATGCCGAACGAGGAAGCCAGAGCTCGCATCATGCAGATTCACTCCCGCAAGATGAACGTCAGCCCCGACGTCAACTACGAGGAGCTGGCTCGCTGCACCGACGACTTCAACGGAGCCCAGTGCAAAGCTGTGTGCGTGGAGGCTGGCATGATCGCGCTGCGCCGCGGGGCCACGGAGCTCAACCATGAAGATTACATGGAGGGAATCCTGGAGGTCCAAGCGAAGAAGAAGGCTAACCTCCAATACTACGCCTGAGGACACTTCCTGTGTCTGTGTTTGTGTGTGAGAGAGTCTTTGATTATTAAAACAGTTGTAGAGTAAACACTTATTACAGTTGCTGATTAAGTTGGGTTAATAAAATTCAATAAATTGTCATAACCAAGTGTTGTTGTTTCTTCCTGCTGAGCATTGATAGGAGGGTCTGTTTCAGGTGGTCACAGATGTGAAATTATTAAACAGAGAAGTTCAGTCTTTAAGGGTTCGTACAAAGTTTGGAAAATGCTTAATTTTAACCATTATGTTTTCAAGGTTAGGAATATGTTTGAATTCAAATATACTCCTTGAAAAATGCTTGATTTTCAACATAATCTGGTGTTTCATCCAAAGTGACATATACACTCCCCTCCAAAAGTATTGGAACAGTGAGGCCAATTCCTGTATTTTTGCTGTA
>NTHP01000224.1:84333-99236 GCA_003416845.1 Oplegnathus fasciatus | reverse complement strand
CTTATTTTGTTGTGCTCGGGACGTTTCTGGGCATCAACCTTTGGGCAGTGGTGTGTAGCCCCCAGCCAATAACAGCGCGCAGGGTGTGAGGTGCGGGACTCTATAAAAACGTAGCAACCAATTACCAGATCGTAAGCATGTGGGACCACCAGAAGCGCTTTGAGTCAGGGAGGAGGGGCCAACTTTGAATGTTGTGTTAACAAACAGCAACTGACAAATCCTACTCATTATACCTTTAAAGAGACATAACAAAGATGGCGTCCTTATTGTTAATAAACTGCAGTGATACAGGACACTATTTGAGGAGCTTGAGCAATTAAGAGGAGCCCACGAGGAACAAATATCCATAATGTATAAACAATCCTACAACAAGGTGTTTCTTTTTTCATTTTTTAGAATAATTCAGTGAGAAAAAACACATCTGTTATAATTAAAGACAACAAGACACATTAGAATATGAGCCTCATGTCAACTCTGTCTTGGACGCCACTACGATCAACAGACAAGCAGGGGCAGGACAGTTAGAGTCAGCAGAGTCAGATCATTCGGAGGATGAGACTAAAGAGAGAGTGAAACCCACCTTTAGTCTGGCATCAATGATTTTAGTCAGAGTCAGGCAGTCGCCATGGAAACCGCTGCAGCCAATGACGGTTGTGTCTGTCCTGTAAGGGGAAGGAGAAGCACAGAAACCAGCGACAGTCAGAGCAACATATTCTGCATTCATGTGGTAATAACAAGTGACTTCAGCCACAGACACCAACTGGTGCTTTGCTGAGGGGCACTGCGGCTGGTCACTGAGCAGGAGCCTACTACACCCCCCATCTTATAAGAGTGCAGTCCTGATAATAACTGATAATGGGTTATAATGAGTTTACACAGAGCTATGAGAGGAGCATGTAAACAGGCCAGTTACAGATTAAAAGGAGTTGACAGGATGTCTTAATGCTGTCCTTCTCTGACGGTGCAGGGAAGTGACAGTGCACACTTACAGCTTGTAGCATTTCGGTGAGTCCCTGCTGTGGATTGAGTAGCCTTCACTCAGCCTGGTGTCTGAGGCTACGATGGCGAAGTCTTCCCCGGCGACAGCTAGTACGGTTCTGACAAAAAAAGACACAACACAGGCTGGTTTATTCATCTTAAAAACCACCTCACCGAAGAGGAAAACGTACTGTAGTCCCGGACACTTGCTAACGGAAGCTAAGCTACTGACTCGAAACTGAAACTGAGGTATTAACTAGCCTTTCCATTTTAAATGTGTGGCCTTTTAAATGCTTATTTGCACATTAAGATAAAGTGAGGATGCTTTCATTTAACAATGACACTCTGCTCTGTTCGCATACTTTTCATTAACTCCACCTTTGTTTAGTTTCAGTTGGCACATCGTTTGCTAAGCTGGTTAGCTAGTTAGCACAGTCCAATTGGATGTAAACGCTAGCTAGCAGGCTAACTAGTTAGCCATCAGTTAAAAACAACACTCACCCTCCGTTGAAAGCGTATGGTGAGAACTTGTGCTCCACTGGGCCGGTGTAGTGATACTCTTTCATCTTCCCAGGGTCTCCAAAACCATGAGCAGAAATCATCTTTACTACAGAAAGCCAATGGTGTTCAGGATTCAGTCCGGTAAACTCGCTGTATCACTGCAATATGGCAGCCTCTTCTTCTACCGTCATCACACCCGCGCGTTCAGCTGAACTCCGCCAGAGAGCGCCCCCACAGGCTGTTTGATGTGAAGAGAACAAATCTAACAAACAAATCTAACAAAAAATGCTTCTAAAATACATTGCCTGCCCTACCTTTAAACAAATCAAGTGCAAAATACAATATAAATGAATGTATATATACTACACGATAAAAATGTTGTATTGTTTGACCAATTTAAAAGTTTTATTACATTTTGTTCCTGGAATCCACCCTGAATCCATCCTCCTGCTGGGATCAGGATAATACAGATTTTTTGGATCAAAGGTATCCCAAACCTACTTAAAAGTTTTGAACAACACACACTGGAGGTCTGATCCAGATCAAAACCAAGACTTGACCATGCATGTGATCTAATCCTATTTCAGAATCCTTTTTTTCTTTTGAGCACCCCATTTTCAAGATTTGATCCAATCCAATAGCCGAAATCTGATCAGATTACTTCTGAACAATTGGGCCCAGTTGTTCAGAAGTAGGCTGTCTCATGGGTTGTTCAAAAAAAAAAAGGATTCTGAAATCAGATTAGATCACATAATCCAGTTTTGGTTTTGATCTGGATCAAACCTTCAGTGTGTGTTGTTCAAAACTTTTTTGGGATACCTGAGATCCAAAAAATCTGGATTATCCCGATCCCAGCAGAAGGGTGGATTCAGGGTGGATTTCAGGAACAAAATGTAATGAAACTTTTAAATTGGTCAAATAATACAATATTTGTATCATGTAGTATATATACATTCATTTATATTGTATTTTGCACTTGATTTGTTTAACCGTTACAGGGATAAAGTAGATAAAGTCGACATTAGGCTAACTATTAAGCCTTTCAGTACAGTGAATAAAAAAATAAATAAATGATTTTGTCTCCATAAAATAATTCCCCAAATAGCTGTTAATATCCAACAAAAATAAATTAATTTTAATTTTAATTTACCATTGTATATTAATTAAAAGTAGCTTCTAACAATTGCATCCTTTATTGCACGTCCGTCCTTCATCGTGAGAGAACACCGGAGGTTGGTCTGGGTCTTCAAATAAAAACACTTAAAGTGACCCCACGCTGGCTGTTCTATCCATATATATATATATAGTTCTACCTGTTGTTCTTTTCGTAGCTAGTAGCCTACATTATGATATGTAATCCCATTTAGAGCCCTGGTAATCCGGATTTGGTAATCTTGGAAAGTTTGTATCTGGATCAGGGTGGTCCAATCCGATATTGCTTTGAAAAACCGGCACTAAAATAAAATGGATTAGCTGATCCTGGATAGCAAAACATGGGATTTCCAAATCAGGATCATTCTGATCCAGATTAAACTTTTTAAACAACTGGGCTTTGTGTTTTAAAGATGTTATCCACATCAAAATTACACTCATAGTTTTTCTCACATTTTACCATTCAGAATTGGGTCATTCTTCCTGATTTGGTTCTGTTAAAAAAGGAGAATATAAATTATATCAAAAGCAGATCCCAAAATAATAACATAATCTAGACTCACAGTTTGCTGGACTGCATTTTATCAGACCAAGAAGATCTTTAGGACACATGATGACATTTTGTCTGTAATATGAATCCAATTATCTGCACTACAGCTGAATGCATCACAACCTTATGACAGTAAAATCACCATTGAATGGAGAAAATTCAAATACTTGTCAATTTCCTGCAAATTGTTCAATTACATTCAACAACCCTTAAAGGCTCAAACGCAACAGCTGGTCCATCTCGTTACAATGGTGGCTGTGTATCTGAAACTGTTTGAAATTGTCTAATAAATAATATGTAAGAATAAGAACAAAAATGTATATTCAAGATGTACATGCAGGATGCATTATTATTATTATTATTACACTGCAAGATTATTTTGGCCTTTGGTATCAAAACTGATTGTATTCAACATGATGCATAGTAGGTAAGGGATGAATATGAGTCTTTTTAAGTAGCTTTTATTGAAAAACAAACATGTCTTAATTCAGTGACTATGACAATATTAGCAACAAATATTCCTTAACCTGCTTACTGAAGTACAATACAAAATACACAAAATAATCTCAAAAAATAACAAAAAAACTTCTCTCAAGCCACCTGCAAAAATATAAGTTGATTAACAACAGCTGATGGATGTTTAATTTCAATGTAATTACAGTGGTTACATTTTTGTATAATAATTAATAGTGGCGGATTGACAACAAAATCAATACATATTTCAGTAATCAAGACTCACACATAAATACCTGAAAACTGCTGCAGCCACGAGGTCTACCACAGCCAGCGTCTATTACATCTCATTACACAGGATCACAAGCACCGTGTCATTACTGACTTTGTTTAAATAAGACTGCTCTTTACTGGCCTGCCTCATTAAAATACATGTTAATTTAAAATACCAACTGTAGTTTACAAAGATACAAAAAAACATACAAAAAATGTTGAAACTGAATTACATCAGCAAGTTCTTGTTAACATTGATTGTTCCAGTAGTTCAGGACCAAAAGCACCATTTTTGTTCAACTGAAACTATTCAAACAGCAAACAGCTCGTCACTGCAGAACTGTGACGAGACAGAAACTACAAGACTCGTCAGCTTAATGAAGTAGGAACACACCGATACCATTAGTGGTTAGCAGGTCACAGGATTAAATGCAGCACATTTGGATGGATTGGATTTACAGTTCAGCTGTTAATATTATTCATGTATGAGGTTTGGAGCTCAGTCAATCAGTAACATCTCAGAACAGAGAGGCTAAAGTTCATGCCTGATCTGGATTTTTTGAGCACGTACATTTGAGGTATAATTTGACTTGAAAATGAGAAATCTGATTCAAGTTATAGGCCGGCCTTACTGATGTCATTAAAGCCTTCACAGAAACGATTAACAAGTTTGTTTTCTAGTGTTATCCTGTGTATTTAAAGACCTGTCAATCAATAAAAAGTAACAGCAGGTCAAGATCTAGGGTTTGGATTGTTGGTATCTGAAGGCCACACTTCTGTTTATTTTTTAGATCACAATGATCTGATGTTTTAAACATGTTACAGCTCCTGCAAATGACTGAACAAGTGACGGTGCATTTGTGTAGAATTTGGTCAAGGTATTGTGGTTGATGATGCTGTTGATCACTTTTTAGCTGACTTGGACTTCTTCGGTGTTTTGGCTCCTCCCTTCTTCTTGGGTGTGGTGAAATCTTTGTCGCAAACCTCACAAACCCAAAGGCCTGAGGAGACACATAGAGTGAATTAATAACTATAAAAGAGACAAACAAACGATACAAATCCACCCTGCTCGTCATGTACTGTACGCTTGAGCTTGTGTGTGTGTGTGTGTGTGTGTGTGTGTGTCCATCCACTCACCAGTCGGTATGGAGTCCATGCCCACGCAGAATGTGTGGTATCCTCGGTCGCACTTGTCACAGAACATCATCTCGTCCTCGTGGTGGGGCTGCTGGCACACGGTGCACGTCTTACACTCCATGCACTGCCAGCGGTATGTCTGGATCACACACACCAGCTCCTGGCTCATGTCCAAGCAGGACGGATGGCCTAAAGTTTACGGACACGGAGACACGTGCACAGAAGCAAACATGCACACGCAGAGCCAGAGCAGCCACACACAGACAGAAATAAATACATGACACATGCGTACAGACACACATAAGGAAGCAAGTCAGACAAAAACACAAAAGACACAAATACATAATGTGAACAGGCCCACCCATCCACATCCACACACATGCTCTCACTGAGCTCTGACTAATCAGGGAACTACTTCAAACTACACAAGCTTTACTGTCCAAATGTAAACACACAGCATGTAAACAAGGCAGTATAAACACTTGTTTCTACACAATGAAATGAAGTTGGTACAATGGACAACTGAACATTTCCTGTCACTGATGATAGAGATGGTTTATTAGTCAGTGATAATCATTTCAGTAATCTGTTAAATGTTATGTACCACTCATGTTAAATTGATGTTAATAACAGTTTTATTCTGGGGAGGATAATTTACACAATAATGAACACATCTAGCATTAAAAGTGGCTAAATTGTGCCAATGTTGTGTATAAAGAAATAAATATAAAAACAGGGAACTGTCCTTTAAAGTGAACAGTGTGAACTTACCGCTGTTATCACATTGGGAGCAGTGAATGAGAGCCTCTGGCTTGCCCTTCTTGTTGGCCTCTTTACCCTTCTGGCAAATGCCACATATAGCATTGGGAATGACCTTAGGCTGCAAGGGCAGAATAATGCTATAAAAACCACGGGTATCCTGCAGTCATGGACAATATAGTAGCTCAACAAATGTTTAATGCCTGGAGAAAAAACAAAAACAGCACTTTATCTTGACTAACGAAGGCTTTTTCTATGTTTGGGGACATAACACATGACTTACATGTCAACTGGTTTATGCACTTTAAACATAAATTGCATCGCCTGGCGTCAAAGCTGCCGTTCAGCTAAGTTTGGCAGTTTTAAACCAACCTAGTTCTTGTTTTTAAGGTTTTTTTTGCTACAAAACAGAAATTTTGTGACAGAAAAGAAACAGAAAAGAGTTTGGTGTCTAACAGCATCTGTAATCTACTGCAGATTTATTTTCTGTGGTCAAGCGGTGCCTCACTTCATAGCAGATTGACTTTAAAGATCTTGCAGCGCTGTTTTTTTTTTTTTATCAGAAAAAGACCTGACATTACCTATTATTCATCATGTAAGAATGCTCAATGCTATTTGACATAGATGTGGATATCTGAAGAGTTGCTTTCTATGCAACATACCTTTCAGTTCAACAGAGAGGAAAGAACCAGAGCAGACAGATAAGGAGGCTTAGGGGACATTAAATCAGGATGCCACACAGGAAACTGGGAAATATTTAACACTTTAACGCCTCTGTAGGAGGCCACACAATTAAAACAGGGAAGAGTTTATATTAGGACTGGAACAGCCTTTATACACAACTTCACCAAAATGAACAATGTGACTTAAACTTTTAACGAGTTAACAAAATCTGTGCAACGGTATTAATCTTAAGAGCATAAAATACGTATGTAATAAGGTGAGTTTGTTTTATGGCAGTCCTTAGGACACAGTAATTAACTAAATCTTCACTCATATAACAAAATTCACTTATATGGGCTAAGCATGTTTTTGGTCTACATCATATCCAGTTACTTCTAACGCCTCATGATAGTGACATCCTTCATTAAAATGTCCCCTGACAGGATGTGAGCAGGTTAGACTAAACAGCCACAGGTACAAAACTATGGGTCAATAAAGGACATGGTTTGGTAATGATGAAGACTAGAAACAAAGCAGAGAACTAAACTAAGAGGAAAAACAGCAGCAGGAGAGGGAAATAAGGAAAAGGAGGAGCTGGACGCAGCTCCCTGTGTGCATTCTCATACAACCTCGCTATGCATATAAAAATGTATACTCTACCAATACTTCTGCAGTTCATACCTTTGGTCTCGCTGCATTACTGAAATCATTAGCAAAAGGAGGCTCTACTGTGAACTGATTCTTTCCAACTGTAAAAATGTATTTGTGGCCACAGGAAATGCTTACGTGTAACACGTAAAGACAAAAAAATGAGCAATTCAGCTAGTTTGAATGAGTTTTATTCTAAATTAACTGAATTTGGTCAACACAAGAAATACTGTATTTTATGTACATAAAAGAAAAAGTGCTCACTTTCAGGCATGTTTGCTTTTATATAATCTGGTAGCTTCTGTATGTCAATATGTCTGACACACAAAATAACTAAACTTTAGGGCAATCAAGGGCAACACTCTTAAAAGAAAAAAGAAATACTAATAGTCAATATAATCTTCTGCAGTTGATCTTAATGTAATTTATGTCATACTACTGTATGCAACTGCATCACAGTGAAAGTGAATCCTATTTTTATCTCTGTCTATGTATAAGCTACAGGAAGGCTGTTGAGCCACAGCTTTCCTTTTCCGTAATCATTAACCTGAACACGTTAACGGTGCAATATAGATTCAACATGTATGTAACATGCAACACGTATCACATTCTGAACAAAATACTTCTGCAGAGGCAATTAGTCAATCTAATTCCAACTTTGTTGTCCATAATTAGTTTTTATTGATGAGCTGTTGGTGAAATACCACACTACTAATCATGAGGTCATCATTAACCACGGCACACACTGTGGATGGTAGCCAGACCAGAGCGAAGTAACGTTAATCAGCTGGCAGCTGCATCACTGACTCAAACTTCTTTTGTGGAGACACAAAAGTCTTTTAGAAATCAGTAAACTTTTTATTGACTGAACTCTATGGGCATTAACCAGCGTTACAAAATTAACTAATAACTTGACTTCTGTGTACTACATTTTTCAAATATAGAAATCCCTGAAAGCTATTACATCTCTGGGTCCGTTTGTACTCATCACAGACTGATACAGTACAGGATTATTATGTTACTGACTAATTCATGTGAATTCTGGCTACCAACATGCCACATGATCTGATGAATAAAGGTCAAGTTAAAGTTAAGTCAAACTTAAACACACTGAAACTGGTAACTGTTTTAAACAGACACTAGAAAAGGACCATGCCCACACCACAAAGCTGAGCTGAACTCAACTGGACTTACCCAGGTCCATCATACTCTCATTAATGGTAATACACCAGCTTGTTTTAGGTGTTTTTTCTTCTGCAAGGTTGAGGATTGGAAAAATGAAACGAGAATCAATGTGGCTAGCACAGTGGGCTGACACTGAAATAAGACTATTTTCCCATCTACAGTCCCTTGAACATTTAGATGAAATTCAAGGCATTTAATTAAAATGACGACCAAAGACGTGCCATGACTGGGAGTTGAAGAAAGGTAAGCTGATGTGGACAGACAGCATACAGACTACTTCTAGCTCAGCTCAGCAACAGTGTGAACAAGGTCAGCAAGTCCTCATCTCTCCAAGATGACATTATAGGGACAGGTAAAGCCCATGTCACACAGCTGTCTGATACTAACATTTTAACAGTACATCACATGGTGTATAAACAAAGCATATTATTATACCAATACACACTTAAAACAATAGGGTTAAGTGCATTCTACACTTCAGATATAAATGTTAAAATTCTCTAATGTTAACATCAACTACTTTTTAAAAGCAACCACGAACTGTGTGTGGTTTATATCTTCTATATCAGTATAACAAAAAAGACTTTTCTTTTCAAAAATGAAAAAGGAAAACTAGCAGCCAAAACATCCACTAACTTGTCTTGGAAGTATCTTTTTTTTTTTTGACAAGTGAGGACAGACAAGAGGTATATTGAAGACATTTCAAAAGGAAAAAAAACTTTTAAAGTTCAAATTTGTCTTCGCTGAAAACCCAAAAAAGTGAAAGTGCAGTGAAAAAGAAACAAGTGTACTGTTCCTTTAAAATGTTCTTATTGCTCACAGTCTGGTACGAAGAGGGGGGAAAAAAAAGCCATGTGGCAATCATAAAAACAAAAACTGAAGACAGGACCCCCAGTGTGTAAGTGTGTGTGTGTGTGTGTGTGTGTGTGTGTGTGGCCCGGTTGTCCCAGCTGACAAACTGTAGAAGCCGGAGAACAAAGTGAAGAAAGCTAGGGAGGGGTGGCGGGATGGATGGAGTAAGGGAGTGGTAGTAGTAGAAAGAGGAGGAGGGGGTAGAAAAAGTGCTGCTGCTGTTGTTGGAGAAGAGTTCAGGTGGTTTTGTCCTCTACCTTGTACCCTGGGGTGGCTTTGTGGGAGGCAGAATGGCGATGGCTGCCGTCTTTGCCCGGCGTGGACGTCCTGTCTTTGGCCTTGGACTTGTGGCCGTGTCCACCTCCTCCCTCCTGGCTCTCCACGTCGGATGTGTTGCCTGAAGAACTGTCCTGTAGAGGAACAGAAGAGGAGGGAGAAAGAGTGAAGGACAATACTGTATTTCCATGTTAGTAAAGTTGAGTAGAGGTAAATGATTCTGATATGGGACCTTGAATCTATCAGGCGGTTGTTTGCATAGTAGACTTCTACCATTAAGCATCTGTATCATTAATCCAGGATGGATGTGTGATCTGATTCTAGAGTAGCACAGCCTTATGTCTTACAGATGAGTTCTTGTTCTTTTTGTCTTCTTTGCCATCCTCGGCGTCATCCGAGTCAGGTTCTGAGTCCAGCGCAGGGAGCTCTGGATCCAGTGGAGGCTCAAACAGAGCTGTGTTCAACGGCAGGTATCGCAGCTCGTTAGGGGAGTACCTGTCACGCACAACACAAAGATGCATCAGGGCCGAAACATCCAGCACAGCAATAGATAATGCCTTTCAGGAAACACAGTCTCACTTTGGAAAAGTGTGTGTAATGTACCTTTTGTAGTAGTCTTGGAACTGTCCTGGTATGAGAGCCACAGGGTAGGGCCCCGTCCTCGTCAGCTCTGGAGCCAGCACCTTGAACCTGCCCTGGGGCACCTGGATAATCTGAGAAAACACACAAAACACAATGCATGTCACAGATTCTGAAGCTCTATTGTAAACACAGCCAATGATACATGTAGCTCTCTTCTGAATCCCTGCAGAACCTCATTGAGTAAATCATCTGTTTTCCCAGGTTGGACTTACATGTGTCTGGAGGTCAAAGTAAGCTCTCCTCTCTTCCATACGCTCCCTGTTGAAGTTACTGTTGAACTCTGCAGCTTTTTTAGCTGCCTTCTTAATGTACTCGGGAACCTTGCTGGCCTCCACCTTCTGATGGTTCTGCTGCTGCATTTGCTGTGAAAGACAACAGACAAAGACTGTAAGAGATAATGTGTGCATACGTGTATGTGGAGGACTTCTATTAAATGCATTATTGTAAAAAAAAAAAAATTAAAAAAAATGCAACAGTAATCATATTTCTTTAGTTTGTGTACTTACAGAGTACTCTTTAGCTATTCTCTGCCGCTCTCTCTCCTGCAGTATGACCGAATACTCAGAGTGTTTGGTGGGATACTCCTTTATCATCAGATCGATCACCTCGTCGCTCCGCAGAGCTGTCAGACCTGGAAACAAACAAGAGACACACTCTGTTCACTCCGACTGTGTCAAGCACACTGAAGACTTGCACAATCAAATATTATTTACAGAGTAAATATTATAAACAAGGTACCAGACTATACATGCATTGTGTTAAGAGAATGTTAGGATTCAATGTAGAGAAACTATTTTAACTGAGAGTGTTTGTGTGGCTCCTACCCAGAGTACACTGTGTCTCAGTGATGACGTTCTGTTCACGCAGGTAAAGCTTCTCTTTGTGGGACAAGTCTCTTCTCTCCATGTCTGCAGAGCGACAACATCACTGGTCAAACAACAGTTTCATTCTTCTTCATGTCAGAGTGAGGAAGTGTCATTACAGCAGTTAATGCATAACTACTACTAGTGAAGCCAATGCCCATACTTGTATTATTACTGCATTATTCCAGTAAATATACTTGTAAATTAACAAGTATTATTACTGGAATGTGTCTCTTCTGTAAATCTACACAGTACAAAGACAGATTTACATATAGAACATATTACAGCAATATAATACAGATTTCACACTGACATTATAATCTACAATAATCAATTCATTCATCATTTTGGATCAGCAACTTAATTGTCTTATAGTATAAAATCAACAGTGTTTTTCAGAAAATGACTTCCACTAAATCCTTGAACACTTTAACAGGTATAGTACAGTTTTAGATTTTTACTTCAGTCGTACCAGGGTACTTCCTCTTGAAGGATGTGACTCCCAGATACTCGCTGACCTGCTCCTGCAGCATGTAATACTCTCCTGTGTCATCCGGAGGCCACTTGTACTCCGTCAGGTTCTCTGCTGGGAAATATGTCGGGCTGGAAGAGCGGTGGAGGGACAACAGGGATTTAAGATTAAAAACTCTATAAGGTTGAGTCTTCAGTGGCATAATTCTTTCTGAGCATGGAGAACATAATTGGAAGATGGGAGAGTGAATCTAATTATCATTTATATTATATGATAACAACAACAACAAAAACTTGTGAGCCCTTAGGTCATCAAAAATCCTGCCAATTTATTGTTCCATGCCAGGTATCAACCTACCCGAGTTCTTGACTGGAGGTGTCGCAGCTTCGAGAGCTGTCCCCTGAACCCATTCTCCTTCTCTTGGGAGGCTGGCTGCCATCATTGGACTCCTCTTCTGTTACATCCTCCTACACAGGAAAAGAAAAACCACAACAATAATAATACACAGTAACTCCACACACCATGCCTGCATTTGCAAACTGGGCTTGTATGCGATAGGCTGAGAGCAAAGAATAAAAGAGTAAGACCATCTAATTTTATTAAGTCCTACTTTCTCTCCCTGGAGTATTTATTTTGCTGCTGTTTAGGGGACACTTTTTATTTATCTGTCTAATTTGTGATTCAACATTTCTATGGGAAGACAAATCACTATATTCCAAAATTATTTTTCGTTGAGCAAGGTCACAGGGTGTTTATTAATAATGCAATGATAGTCTTAATGTCCCTGGCCCTGCTTCTGATTAAAGTGGACCCCTGGCACTATTACTACATTACATTAATCTTTCTTGAACATCTTTATCATCAGTACCTACATGCAAGCACAGCCCTTAACTCCTCAATAATTAAAAACACAACCAATTAGATGGTGGTGTTTGTCACAGCTGCACACATTTACACACATTATAGGCAGCAGTGGAAAACTGAAAAAGCAATAACATGCAAATGTTCAAAGAAGTAGTGCACATTTCTGAACAATCTCACACCTCAGCATCACTTGGCATCATTCCTTAAGCCACAGTGTGCATTTTAGACTTTTTAAGCTACATGTAGTTACATCATTCTTCGTCTCCGAGGAGGAAATGGAAAAACCTCATACATAACAGTTATCTAGTCTACATTAATGTGGTCACTTTGGGAGATCTAGGTCCTGTCTGTAGTTGGGCCCCTTTTAGAACAGAATGGCTCCTCTTTCAGAAACATTTATGAAGCAAATACATGAGATTTTATGGGAAAAAGAGGTTGTAAATTCAACCAAAACAAAAGCATGAGCTTGCATGTAGAGCTGGCAAAGTGGTGACAGGGAGGCAAAGGCACAGAAAAAGGCCAACGTTACCGCTGTAAACCCACTCATATCTATAGACGTTAACGTTACGTTCTTACAAGGACATTTAAAAAAATCATAAATGTTTGTAAACACGACACGGAAAATAACAACCACCTCTCTAACATTCAGCACACATTGAAAACAAAGGGGTGATGCTAAACTCGCTATCAGTTGTCATTCATACGGAGGCAGGCAGCCGTTGGATAGCTAACTAGCGGTTAGCTGAGCGCGCAGCCGTGCAGAGCTCCGTGAACACAGCTGATTATTATTCGTGTTTTCTGCGGAATACAAATTTCACCTTTATGGATTGTGCTCCAGGAGTGGCGGGGTTGCTGTCGCAGGGCGGTCTAACGGGGAGCACAGCAGCCATATTTTGCTAAATAAAGCCTCTCAGCTAGGCTAGCTCACTAGCCACTTCTTCGTTTTCTTCTTCTTGTAAAATGTAGCGGCGGTTGAGAAACGTTAAGGCACATAACCGCCACCTTCTGGGCTGGAGTGTCGGGTGGGAATGTGTTTTATCTAGATACATCTTAATTTTTATTAGTATTTAAATTCAATACACAATAATGATATTATTTGACAATTTAAATATTAATTTAAGGCGATGTTTATCACAAACTTACATTAAAAGAAGTCTGTCTCAGAAGTTAGCTGGTTAAACAGCACCACCCGGTGGCAGTCTTTAGACATTGCAATGCTCAGCCTGTTGGGATGGCTTTTATTTTGAAAATACAAACCACGTACGGGAAGTCGGAGGGGGAAATCAGCTGGAATCCGCGGAAACCATCAACAGGACTATTTTCCTTTACTTAGCTAGCTATCCATCTGTCAACTTCTATTTCTCCCTTCCTTCCTTTTTGCTGTCAAAACGCCACCCTGGCGATGTCGGAGTCTTACGGTAAGCAGGCTGGTTTTTTTTGAGTGTCCACCATTAACGTCTTCGTGTAGCCACAGAGATGGGATGAGGCAGGTGTGTCGAGGGAGCTTTTTCTCATCGTAAATAGATAGCTGACAGGCTAACCGAGCCGTTTACTGAAGGCTGCTGGCCTTAAAAATGCCATGTCAGCGTTAAGTAATGCCACAGAGGTTGTACAGTGGAGTTTACTGTGGCTGTGAAGACGAAATATACCGAGTTAGTAAGGTTACAAATCCACACCGAGGTTAGCGGACACCTGGGGACAGAGCTGGGGGTGATGGAGCTGACATGAGCTCCTGTAAACTAGACACAATACTACAGAGGAACCTATAAAGGTGATAACCATGAGGGATAAATGTCTCAGCTTCACCGTCTCACATTAGGATGATCATGATTTTGAAGTGTAGCTGTTATATTACTGTCCAGCCCCACCACCATTCAAGCCACATTGAAGAATGTATAATAAAGTAGAAACAACTTAAAGCATAACTGTGCATAGTTGTACACCCCAAAGCTGTTGGTGTATTTTATGATGGTATAGATGTGAATTTTTGAGGGAAATACTGATGTCAATATTTGAGATTTATAACATCCATTAATGTTTTCTCGGCTGCAATTTGTAATTTAACACAAACACATCAAATTAAATATGGTTATTAAAGAATTGTGACCAAGATCATCTTACATCTGAAAAATAAACTGGCAAGTCCTCTTGTCTATAATTATGACACATGATCACAAACAAATCTTTGACATTTCTGTACTGTAAAAGCTGGAATATATGTTGGTGCCAATATAACTGTGATAAGCTAATATTGTCAGATAATATCGGCCCAGCTCATGTATTGGTCTGACTCTAGTTATGACAGTTGTAATTGCTGTAACAGTAGACAAATCTTGTGTTGTAATATATATATATATATATATATATATATATATATATATGTATGTGTGTGTGTGTGTGTGTGTGTATAAAACATTATTTCTGTTTTTCAGATTTCCTGTTTAAATTCCTGGTGATTGGGAATGCTGGAACAGGCAAATCCTGCCTGCTGCACCAGTTCATAGAGAAGAGATGTAAGTCAGAAAGATGCAACACACCAGTCAACCAGTCATTATTCACTGTTAACACACAGTTGCTCTGATCTCTAATATAAGTGCAGTATTGTAGTGTTGCAGAATAAGTAAAACTCTGCGGC
>NTHP01000224.1:63362-74723 GCA_003416845.1 Oplegnathus fasciatus | reverse complement strand
AAAAAAAGAAAGAAAGAAAGAAAAATGGCCGCAGGTGGAACTCTGATCGACCGTTACAACGCTAACAGCAGAGATCTCTAGAACGTGATGACGTGACTATCATCTCCTCCTCTGATTGGCTGCGGCGACCTAAGCGACTGTTGAATATTCCAAATTAAAGGTCTGCTACAATCACAGTGAAAAACACTCATTTATGACCTGTGGTGCTATAAATCATTACAACATTACTATTTTATTAATACTTAAATACTTTATTTTTGTATCAAAACGCTTTAAAATAAGCTTATAATAAATCGTCATCTCGGATTGTATCATAATAAGCTATTACACTATAACACATGTCAATGCATTGTTTCATTTTGCCCGTTTTGCTCCGTATAAAATCATCGTGACAAATGTGCCCGTGTTATTTATAGATGTCTGTTAATCATATGGTAATACGGAGTACCGATAATCGCCTGTCAGCGCTCGCAGATGTACCCTAAACGTAAAACCTCACTGACAATCCATCGACTCTCCTCTACAACAGTGCGAGGCTTGACAGCAGGAATAATTCAGGGCTGTAAGAGTCTAATTTTGTGTGCATAAATATACTCACACTGGACTCGGATTTCACGGAAGCAGAGCAGAACAGATGGCGTTCACAGTGCTGCTGTAATCACAGGCTGCGTGTCTTTAGCTCCGCCCGCTTCAAGACGTTTTTAAAAAGCCAAACACACCCGCAACAGGTGGGCCCGGGCCGGGATGTCAGGAATGCGGTCAGGGTGGTTATGAGCCATTTGGCTGATAATGATTTCTATTAGATGCTAAAAGAGGATAAAAAAGATCGTTTGTTTTATTGTATTTAGACACTATGCGCAGATTCAATATATAAAAAGGCTTAATTGAGTTGTAGGACAGAGCTTTAATTGGCTACTCCAAAGTGTCATATTCATATATTAAGTCTGCCTACCTGTACCTGTGCTCGAGGGGTTGAGAAATAAAAATAAAAAGAATAAAGGTTGTCTTATTATAGGCTACATAACAGGTCAGTGAGGTGATGTACATGATGTGGGTACAGGGTGATGCGCGCCCCAGACACGCCCAGCACGCTCCTTTGTGCTTTATGCCCAGCTAGGCCCGGACCCCACACCCGGATAACCTGCTGAGCTTCTATGCATATAAGGTAGGGCTGCGGAGATGCCCCCCTCTGTACACGGGGTCTGGTTTTGTCTAAAGATGGTCTGGGGGCCGGGGGCTGCGCGTATGGTCGCGCAGGGCAGGCGGCTCAACGGGATTCAGAGCTGGGTGTCGGGTGTCCCACGCTACTGATCCGCTCGGTCTAAAGCGGAGCTGCCGCTGCTGCCCGGGCACATTCCTGGCAAGTCAAACTCGGACTGTCGGGGCTTGAAGGCGTGCCTCTGTCCCCCAGCAGCCCCCCAGCCAGCAGAAAGACACCCTGTCTCCCTCCCTTTCACCCATCCAACTATGATCCAGGGAGCCGTGCCAACACCCCTATCGACCTCTATGAACTTCCCCTGGCACCTGATCAGCTGATTGGTTCATGGGAGTGTGTGTCATGCAGTGGGTATGTTTAATTGCGGAGTCAATTAAGCCTCTTCTGGGCTTAATTGTTATGATGATTTCAGTTAATTTTCCCAATCTTCCCCCAGTTCTTGCAGGGATTCCTAAATATTGAATTTTAAGATGGCCATTTGCGTGGTTATGAAGGAAAATTCATTTTTTGGCACCTGTTAAATGCTAGAAATCATCCAAATTCTAGTATTTCCATTGTAATCTTCACCAAAGCTTTTGTTTTTCATCCTCTACCCTCCCTTCTAATAGAAAAACAAGGCCAGGGTCAGAAATACCAAATAATGGACTTTAATAAATTATCAATATGTATATACACTTACATTCACATGTGTTGGGCAACATGTTGTTGTTATTATTTTTTTTATTAAAGTTTTTTGGGTGGATGCATGGTTCAGTGGTGGTTTTTCACAGCCTCTCTCCGTGCAACACAGACAACAGACAGCTTTAAAATATGCACATTTTAAGGGGATAAAACATGCATATGAATGTCAACAGCGCAGACAGAAAGTCCATTGACAGCAGAGTGTTGCTGTGCCGCAGAGGTCGATCCTCCTTCTCGCTTGATCTCCAGACAGCTGGTGGTGTAAATGATGGAGAAGCTGGAGAAGATGATGGAGGATTTAGAAGCACTTCCTGTGGACAATGCTGGGGCCGGCCTCGTCGTACTCCTGCTTGGAGATCCACATCTGCTGGAAGGTGGACAGGGAAGCCAGGATAGAGCCACCGATCCAGACGGAGTACTTCCTCTCGGGAGGGGCAATGATCTGGAGGAGAGGGAGGGAGGGGGGGACGATGCATCAGTAAAGTGCCAGAGCTTAATACTCATCATTTGTTAAGTAGATTCATGTGCGTAATTATGAATTTATGCGTTTCAATTTGAGGCTAAATTGTGATGTTTTTGTTTTCATGATAAGTACCTTGATCTTCATGGTGCTGGGGGCCAGAGCAGTGATCTCCTTCTGCATACGGTCAGCGATACCAGGGTACATGGTGGTACCACCGGAGAGCACATTGTTGGCGTACAGATCCTTACGGATGTCAATGTCGCACTTCATGATGCTGTTGTAGGCAGTCTCGTGAATGCCAGCAGACTCCATACCTGGTCAGATGAGAGGCACAAGTGTTAAGAGGAGGTGGGTGTCAAGTTTGGCACAATATTTCTAGAGCTGTTAGTGATGAGAGAAAATGAAGGAGTGTCTTAAGTACCGATGAAGGAAGGCTGGAAGAGGGTCTCGGGGCAACGGAACCTCTCGTTACCGATGGTGATGACCTGACCGTCGGGAAGCTCGTAGCTCTTCTCCAGGGAGGAGGAGGAGGCAGCGGTGGCCATCTCGTTCTCGAAGTCCAGAGCCACATAGCACAGCTTCTCCTTGATGTCGCGCACGATCTCACGCTCGGCTGTGGGGGGACAAGTTGATGAGATGTTATTAAGAGTGACAAACAGCCGAGACCACAGACACCGCGTGCGTAATGGCAAACTAATTAAGTGGGATGAAAGTTACTGGAAGTTACAGAAATGCCTGAAGCTGGAAAATGAGTTGTCTGAGTTTCAACATACATCCCTTCACTGTGCATTTTAATACTTTTTAATAATTTAAATGCCGAATTTTCAGTAGGCACACAGGCAGTAATAGGCCACACAAGCTGTGTCCATAATGTTATAAAATTACAAAGTTTTCAGACTTTGTTTTTGCGCAAGGCAAACTGCTACAGAACTACTGCTAAAAGAGAAGTTCTGATAATAATTTAGATTCTACTTTGTCAAAGAATGTCTGCTTTAAATGTGGTCTAGGCGGATGGTTTGATTCTTCCTTTGTTATTGGAGTAGGCCGAGTTCCTCACCGGTGGTCACGAAGGAGTAGCCACGCTCAGTCAGGATCTTCATCAGGTAGTCGGTCAGATCGCGACCAGCCAGGTCCAGACGCATGATGGCGTGGGGCAGGGCGTAACCCTCATAGACTGGGACGTTGTGGGTCACACCATCACCAGCATCCAGCACAATACCTGGAGAGGGGCAAGGCGAGAGTTCAGTAAAGTCCAGGCGACAAAAAAGTCCTCAAACATTTCAGTTTCGTGCATAAAATGGAGGCTAAGTGGGTGTTTGAAGGAGGATTTGCAAACACACACTGAATGTATATATTATACGCGCCGTTAAATAGAATAAACAGTCCCAGAAAGGCTGGTCGACTGCGCGTAAAAGTTGTGCGTAAAATGGCCACAATGTGGAATTGGCGCATTAATAGCTCAGTTAATAGTATGTGTTGAGATTATTATATAATTTTATCACTTACATTCGTCATTTACATTATATTATATGTATAAAGGCGTCTGTCTCTTTGTATTATGTGTGTTTAGGAATCTGCGTCTGTGTTTATGAGTAGCAGCTGTTTGTTGCTGTCAGTCTTACCGGTGGTACGGCCGGAAGCGTACAGGGACAGCACAGCCTGGATGGCCACATACATGGCGGGGACGTTGAAGGTCTCAAACATGATCTGGGTCATCTTCTCCCTGTTGGCCTTGGGGTTCAGGGGGGCCTCAGTGAGCAGGGTGGGGTGCTCCTCGGGGGCAACTCTCAGCTCATTGTAGAAGGTGTGGTGCCAGATCTTCTCCATGTCGTCCCAGTTGGTGATGATGCCGTGCTCGATGGGGTACTTCAGAGTCAGGATACCCCTCTTGCTCTGGGCCTCGTCGCCGACGTAGGAGTCCTTCTGACCCATACCGACCATGACACCCTAAAGGGAGAAGGGAGGACAAGATAATGGAAAGGTTACGTCAAATAATCCAAACAGAGGTATGACCTTCTTCTAGCCAGATTAAAGTCTTTACTGTGCGGTACAAAAGGCATGTTGACCATTGCGTGAATGTGCCAAATAACAGCGTGGGTCACAGAGACAGACAGAGAGCAATTGTGTGACTGTCAGTTCATCTGTGACTAATTTAGTCTCAAAGAGTCAAAGGCCACATTGCTGCTGGTAAAAGGAGCCAAAATGACGTGGCTCAAGATACATAATGCCACGCTGATATCACCTAATAGTTTCTCATTGCACTAAACAACTCAATTCTAACACTAAAATATTAAAATATCAGTTAAATATGTTTTTGACTCCAGTAGGATGCCAAAATAGTGTGCACCTGCCCGAAAGAGTGGCCAATTTCTTTCTTTTTTTTTGTAAAAATTAGTGTAAACCGAATTGTATTTATCTGTATTGGACAATGGATTAGCTGAGGTGTAATTATTACAATATTTGTTTCTTTTTCATAACCAGTACTTCCAATCAGCTTCTCCTGTTATTGATTTTCTCCGCTGTTTACCTGGTGACGGGGGCGGCCGACGATGGAGGGGAAGACGGCCCTGGGGGCATCGTCTCCGGCGAAGCCAGCCTTCACAAGACCGGAGCCGTTGTCGCACACAAGGGCGGTAGTCTCATCGTCGTCACACATGGTGGTTTCTGTGAGAGAGGAGGGGGGAAGAGAAAGGGTTCAGCTCACTAAATCCACATGGCGACACATACTGTATGTGGTAGAAATGAACTTCCAAACTAACACTTTGTTTCGCCCTTTTGTTCCTCGCAAGCTCGCCCTAGGTGTCTACACTGTTAAGACTAAAAAGACTAAAAATAATTGTAACATCTACTGGAGCGTGAACATGATCAGGCCCATGCCTTGCGCTAAATGTATCCATGGCACACTGACACCAGGCCATTACGCATGACGTACAAGCCGGTATAAACGTTAAAAAATCACATTAAAGTGAACAACATGGAACTAAACTACTGTTTTCCTTCAGATATCTATCTGAGTTTGATGAATCTCGACTAATCATCAGTTTTTTTCTAATTTGATCTATTTAGTGTGCTAAAATTCAGGTAAATCTACAAGCATTCTCTCTGTCTCATCATCACCTTTCTCAGGTAAACTATCCTCTTTAATTGGTCTGAAGGCGCATTGCGTCTTGCTGCATCAGCACCTTTTCAGCATTCAGTGTAACACATATAAAGATGCTGAAGTCAGTCTACTTTATCTGCTTTCTCTATCAATTATCTAGCCACAATTTCCAGACCTGACAGTTCAGATAAGAGCTTCTCCTGTCCAGCACTGAGTCTATGATATCTCAGCCTACTATTTACTAATCTTTTCCTCCTCCCTCAGTAGCAGGCCTCTCCTAGGCTATCTTCCAGTGGAGCTGCCCATGTTGCCTCCAGTAGTATCTGATCCTAGGCGTCCTGTCCCTGGAAGTCCTGCCTAACTTCTGCCCCGGTAGATGCTCCAGTGTTCTGGCCTAGTCTGGTGTCCCAACCTGGCTGTGTGGCTTCAGGAGTCCTAGCAGGGTCTTACCTTGGGAGTGTGTCTGCGGCTCGGAGAGAAGACCCAACAAGTGCTGCTGCTGAACCAGCTACAGTCCTCTCTGCTGTCTGTCCCCCTTATATACCCGACCTCCACCATTCACAAACCTCAGCACTGGCCCCCATCCCGGCCCTCTGCCATATTAGGACGCTGACAGGCCGAGGATGAGGAGTGGGTGGGTGGGGGTAGGTGCAGCAAGGAGGCGCGCCTCGCGGAGGGAAGGAGGGAGCTCCATCCATCAGGATTCAGGAGGGGATCAGGAGTGACGCTGCGCGCCCCCGACGAGGAGAGAGCGCGCGCCATATATGGAACTGTCGCTCTGACCTCCCATCGAGCCTCGCGGTCCCACCTCGAGGGCCGTATAAGGAGCGCGCGGGCCACTGGGGGTTTTCTAGGGGAGACGCCAGTTGCTACCAACCAGGGTTATAGATTTGCTGCTAGTAGGCCTCATCCAGCCTTAAAATGGGAAAATGCTGCCCTCATCTGAACAGATTTAGACCCCAGCGAGAGCCAGGGCCCGAACTACTGACTGTAGGTCATCCAGGAACCGTGCTGCAGCCTGAAAGTGCCAATTAAGAGTTCAATTCACATGATGGTGATCAATACAAGATAACACGAAATAATTTGATAAAAGCTGAAGAGGAACATTCTGCATGGAAACAAATAAAGATGTGTGCTTCATCATTCCAGTCATAACATTTCAGTAATAAATAAATAAATAAATAAATAAATAAATAAAGACTAATTGTAATTGATTGCATTAATGCTGCAGCCTGATTGAGCCCTGCTTGCACACAAATGAGCCTAATATGGAGTCATGAGTAGAAAGCCGGAGGCCTTTTTGCATTTGTACATCGTAAGTGTCTCATCTTCAGCCTCATTTGAATGAAACATGTTCTGATAAAAATGATTCTTGGTGAGTGTGCGCAGATCTTGTTTCTTTGCAAACTGGAATCCCTTCTCTTAATTATGCAACAAATGCACACACAATAAAATACTTTTTTCTTTCATATACACATTAACAATTAGTTAAATTCAAAATCTGATCTCCTGCAGACCACATGGCCTGACATCCACACAGATCTGTCCGAGGCTTATTGAATAAATAAGGAGAGAACCAGTGAAACAGCCAACAGCTGAAACCTCATCTGCAGGGGCTACTCTGCTCTGTCACTGGAGCGCTTGGATTAATTATAACTCTACTGGAGGAGGGGAGCTAGTGTACATGTGTGCACGTGTGCATGTGTGTGTGTGTGTGTGTGTGCATGTAGGAGTGAGAAACGGAGAGAGAAACTCGGGTGTGTGTACACGCATGCGCATGTATGTTTGTGAGTGTTGTGGTGTGAGAGACCAGGAGGAGTGGAAGAGGAGGTGCCGAGGAGCTTAGAATAAACTCAAAGGAAGTGAGGAACGGCAGAGGAACAGGCAGAAGTGTGGAAAAAAAAGACAGATATACATCTAAAGAAGTAGAGAAATAAAATAGGCTTGATCTTGTGAATTAAAGGAGAGAAACACAATCTGGCAACCCGTGATGGAAGAAGTACTCATTTATTTTCCTTCAGTAAAAGTAGTGATACTGCTCAGTAAAAACACTCTGTTACAAGTAAAAGTCCTACATTCAAGATTTCACATAGGTACAAAAGAATTAACAGTAAAATGTACTTAAAGTACCAGAATGGTCCCTTTCTGGAACTTAAATTATTATACATTTCATATTATTGGAATATTATTATGCTTTAACATGTAATTTAATGTAACAGCTGGTGGAGGTGGAGCACATTTTAACTACTTTATATACTGTTGGATAGTTTAATCTACAGCCATATCATATTTTATAAAGTGACCAAATATGTTTTGCTTGTAAAATCTTAATCTGTAAAGCAACTCCAGCTGTCAGATAAATGTTGTGGAGTAAGAAGTCCAATGTTTCCCTCTGAAATGTAATGGAGTAGAATTATATAGTAGCTCAAAATGAAAATACCCAAGTAAAGTATAAGTACCTCAAAATTGTACTTAAGTACAGTACTAATATAAATGTACTTAGTTACTTTCCACCACTGCTGCCAACTCTGATGACACCTGGGAACAGCTGAGGATTCCTGGCTGAAAGCAACTGATGTTGCAAAGACATAAAATAGAAAATGAGACAAAGTCACTGTGGATTAGCATCAGAGACTTCATGTGAAGCATGTACATCATTAGAGCTTTTTATTCCAACAGTTTTGTCACAAAAAGTTGGACATTCCACAGGGAAGGAAGCAATAAAAGGAAATAATGAATAAAAATGTGCAGGTAATGATCGTTGGTACAAACACATGACTTATATTGTGCTCTCATATCATAACCTAAAGCTGGATTCATGTGGGAGATATGTTATAACCTTTCATGACCTGGATTCTCATTATAGCAGCAACAGAAAGCTTCAGCATGGACTGCAAGAGGTTGGATGTGACACGTTCACAGCCTGTGTAAACACAGGTTTATGGAAAGGGACAAGTGGAAGAGAAAAGCGAACGTTAAGCAAAGGAAGTTACATTTTTATGCCTCCTATATTGTTTTAAGCAGACGCTATGAGTTGAGCAGTAACGTAAAGATGAATCAATTGGTCCTGCAAGTCTTCAGAGAATATTGTTTCTGCACTTGAAACATAAATTCAACACTGTGGCAATAAAACGGATGCAGAATGAAAGCAGGGGGAGTGTGTGCATGAAGGTGTGTGTGTGTGTGTGTTGTGTGGGAGGGGGTCAGGGCTGGAGGGGCTGCAGAGCAAGGTAGAGCTACTTTTACGCACTTGTTGTGAGCCATTTTGGAATCCGAGGGCCCGTGAAACGCCTAAAATGTAAAGGGGCTGGCAGTTGTCGGGGAGGGAGTAGGGGAGGTCAGAGGGGCCGAGGGGGAGGAGAGCCGAGGGAGTCTCCTGGAGAGTCTACTTGGGGAAGGGGAGGAGAAAGAGGGAGGTGAAAGGGCGTCTGCAGCAGGTGGCAGAAACCATGAGTTTAGTTGGTCAGAAGATATGTAGGTAACTCAGCCAGCTGAAGGAGACACTTTGGACAAGGAGAGTATTTTTTCAGTGTTTTTAAAGTGTTTTAGTGACCACATGTCAGTATTTTGGCCAGTGAAATAAAAGGGAGAGAAGTGGACAGGTAGAGACGAGTGGATGTTTTTCTTTTTGTCAGAGCAAGCTCAGTCGTCTACCTTACTAGCTATTACAGTTCGATTTTTAGATTCAGTTCAGTCTCCCTCTCATGAGAGCACAGAGGTTGAGAGCGTCAGAGAAAGTGTAAGAATAGCACAAGCCTCGGCATTCAGTTGCTGGAACCAATACACTCGCTGTACATGAGTGTCCTGCCTTTTTAAGTGTGACTGAGCCTCCTGTGCTGCATGTACAGTAGAGTTGTTTTAAAAGGGAGCACAGACAGGAGTCTTGTTGGAGAGTTGAATTAGTTTCTCAGGTGTTTACAGTGAAGAAAGTCTGAGGATTTACTGATCCCACTGATACTGAGGATGTTGTAAATGGACAGGTAAAAGTGCTTTAAGGATAGATTCACATTTTTACTCAAGTTTGTCTTAAAACAACAGTCAGGTGTCCAAATGCACACTGAAACACTTTTTGTTTTAAGACAGACTTCAAGTAAAAATGTGAACATATCCTTTAACAAGCAGAACAAATTGTGTGATATGATCCCATGAAGTTTCAGGACACATTCTTCTTCCTGTTTAGCCTCGTTTTGTCAGCGATGTGCTGCACAAATCAGCTCCTTGCTGAGTGTGCACTGCTTTCTAATGTTGCTTTCTAATGCTCCTGATGAGGATACACAAGACAGTGTGTCAAAAGACAATCCAACCAATTCCTAAAAAAGTAAAAAGCCATTTTATTTTAATTTGTAGTAGAAGAAGGTGTTTGGTTTCTGCTTCATGGCTGACAGAAAAACAAGAGGTGGGCAGTGTTTCACTACAGAGAGGCAGAACTGGGAGCCTGACCGCTGATCAGTGAGGCTCTTTTTCAGAGAAAACACAAGATGCTATTGTGCCTGTGAAGTGCACCTTGTTTTAAAGTGGCGGAACGTCTCATATTGACTGTTAATATTACTTAAAATAATCTGCTTTATGAGACTGAAGACTCTCTCCTCTAGTAAACCTCTGCATGCTCTCCAACCAACCATGGTGGTGTGCCGTGGTCAAGCATTTTGGATATTCGTTTTCATGTCTCATGAACAAATAAGGCTTTGTGGGATGTTTTTCCAAGCGACACAGATTGTCCCATCATTTTTGTCGTGTAAGGCCGAAAAGGGTCAGATCCTCAGTTCCTCGAGTTCCTCAAATAGCCCGGGGGTAGATACAGAGAAAAGCGAGGGGAGCCGCAGCACATGGAGTTGGAATTGGAAACCCACGCAGGGCTGAGCGGCACCTGGTCAGCTGCAAGAGCCAGCTGAGCCGTCCTCTGCAGGGCAGGAGCACAACTGCTGCCTCTTATGGAGGGGTTGACCCACCGCTCAGTTTGAAGAAGAACGTTACTTAAACTTAGACTCTCCTCACTGTATACCATTACCAAAGGTCAAGAGCAACAGAGTTTAATTCATAAAATACTTCTACAGCATGGCTTTGCCTCTTGTGTCTCTTTCCTATCAAACATGCAGCTGAACATGCTTTGTTGATTCATGTGTACTTGATTAATCTTGATAGACTCTTGACCTGCCCCATGAGATCAACAAGCACTTACAAAAAGGAGGATGAATCAATCGATTGCATTCATGACTGTATATACAGTCTACGGCCAGGACCTGTCTGTGTGCCAGCAGATGGGACAATGTGCAGAGTCTATTTGTACGAGGAGCTCACCACACTGTCAACAGCCCAGCAACAGCTGAACACACATTACTCATATCATTACCATGAAGTTTTATTTAGTTATGATGGACTGGATGAACATTGATCCCACCAGCCTGCAGTGAACACCAACAGTGAGCCCGGCTGTAGCTGAAAGTGTGAAGCGATAGCGCCACCTACTGACAGCCCGACACACTGCACAGAAACACACAGTTACTTGGGAGACAGTTTGTTAAGAAAAAACAGTTTGTTACAGTGAATATTTTATGAAAATGTCAGTATGTGAGGTTGAATGAACAAATCTGACCTGGCACAAGCTGTTCAATATAATCTACAGTGATGGAGGAGGAGATGGGGCGTCTCCTCTTTCTGTCATTTCAAGTGTCTCTGTAGGGAAATGGTGATTTAAGGGTGGTGGTATAACCACTCATTTTAAGATAAAATAAAATATTATATTCAAAAAATACTATGGAAACTGCCTTACAGATTTTACAAAGTTTGGGTGATGGTTAGAGTCTATCCAACCCCTTGAAACAGACAAAAATCCAAAATTTTAAAGCCATTTAAATACATTCTGTGTGCCTAAATAAAGCTTAACTGAGCAGCCAAAGCTTA
>NTHP01000224.1:5204-39833 GCA_003416845.1 Oplegnathus fasciatus | reverse complement strand
CCCCCCCCTCGTTTTTACAGTTTCCGTTTGATTCATTCACTAAAAGACCAGTAAACTGTGTCCTCTTACTGTCCAAGCGCCCAAATCCAGATGTGACTTAAGTTATTACCGTGCTCTCGCAGTATTTAAGCTCTACAAGCAGTAGTGAGTGATTTTTTTCCACCTTCTTGGTTGAGGTTTTGAGCATGAGTGCAGCTTGTGAAGAAGACTGTAGACAATACTCAGGGCTGGAAAAAGTCCGCCCAACTCCTCTGCATTTAGCTGTTTTTATTTACAGACAATTCTCCTTAAAAAAAAGAAAAGCCCTCCCCCTCACTTATGAAACCAAACCTACGCCCTTGTGTAATGAAGGCCATTATAGGTCAAGGCTGCTGGTTTGAATCCGTGATTTAAAGAAAATGCCGCATGTGCCTCAAACTCTGCTGCTGAGCCCACAGGATGCCCCAGAGGAATGTCGCTTTAAACGAAAGGATATTGCGGCTCACCAGAGTCGTGCTGCAGCTGCACGAAAAGCGTCCACATTTTCAGCTTTGAGTGGAAGTGCTCGCATTGCACCCAAAATGTTAAAAAAAAATAAAAATTTTCCCTTATAGAAAGACACTCCACTAAATATGTGGAACTTTTAAATGGGAATCTACATTCCAGCCCACTTACGGCCTTTTGTTTGGTTTACCAGCTGCGTTCCTGTTAAAATGGTGTTAATGTGATAATTATTTTGTTTCTCGCTTTCGTTGTGTTGACAGTTTTTTGTGTTCAGAAACAAGGACATAGTGCGGCTGAAACAGGGCAGCTGCATTGAATAAAACAGGACAAGAACCATCTAACTGATATCAGATGTTTGCGGGGACAAAACAGCGGTAAAGGAGACCGGCAGAGAGGGAGGAGGGGGGAGGTAAAACTGAGAGGAGAGTACATTTATAGAGGAAGAGAGGGGGATGAATATAAGAAGCGATAAAGAGATGAGACGGAGAACAAAAGAAAGATGTGATTTGAATGCGATGCACGAGGGAAGTTTGAGGACAAAACAGAAAAGAGGGGAGTGAGCCGGAGAAAGGAGGTGTGATAGGACAGAGAGGAAGGGAGGGAGGAGAGGTAGGGGAGCTGGCATGCAGTGTAGGTTGGCATGGAGCGGGTTTAAGTTGATGGAAACCATTACTGAGCTCCAACCAGAGCTGGTGACATCACCTCCCCCTCGTTTATAATCGCTCTCTCTTCATCCTTCCCTCAGTCCACTGTAGGCCTTGAATAGAGAACAGAGAAAGAGGGAGGGAGAGAAGGGGGAGGTATGGACAGAAATGCAAACGTAGCTCTTGTGGGAATCCAGCTCTTACCTCAGTCCATTTATGGCTGCTCTGTAATGACTCAAGCAGTGAAAATGATGTGATAGACGGATATTGCACGACAAGTTTAAAAAGGTTTCTCTGTTCAACTTTTAATGTCCTAAAACTTTCATTTCCACTTTCATTTTCTGATAAGTTCCTTTAAAATTTAATACACACTCTAAGACAGTATCACATGCATATTCAAATCCAAGACACCATGTTTATTGGCTGTACCATTACATTAAGTGGAAATGTTCTGCATGTCTTGTGCACCATTTTCTACATATTTCCCTGTAATTTAACTTACATATTTATATTTTAAACAATCAAATCTCCACTAGAATTTAAAGTAAACCACTCTTTCTCCACACAAGATCTACAGTGTTTGAAAAGATGGAACCATCAGTAGGTCAGACAGAGCGCCATTCACGTGAAAGTCACGGTAGAGCTGTGAATAAATAAGCAGTCATATACTGTGAAGTCAGTTGGATAGCCTCAAGAATAAATGCACCGTCACTCCATATAATTGAATATTCTGATCTGACAAATGTTTGACTGTATATATGTGTATTTTCTGACTGTTTATTTCTTGTGTGTGCAGGTGATGTTGAACGCAGCTCCGTCATTCTTAAATGTCTTCTATCGTCTGGTGGCGTCCATCATGCAGGAGGGTCGGCAGAGAGGAGACGGTGACTCAGGTAACGCATACGGACTCGGACAAGAGGGCTCGTCATATTAAATTAAATTAATGTGGAGGAAAACGTTGGTTTGGAGAGAAACTTTCTAATTTTGTCTGCGCAAATTGATTTCACCTTAACCAAGATTTAACTTGGAAAAGCAGGTAGCACAATCAAAAAGCTCCAGGTTGAGAAAGTTTATGAAAGTCCTGATGGAATAAACTCTGATATTCCATACATGTTTGGAGAATCGTTAATAAATTACTTAAATATACTGTTCGATCCAGGTCGGGCTTGTGGTTTGGTGCCATTCCGGACTTGAAATGAAACAAAGAATAAGACAGCAGATTAGTAACGACTTGCACTGTGTGAATTCAGTTAAATTAACTTCAAAGTCAGTTTGACGCTGTGTTCAAATTTTAAAGAGGAAATTCGTCTTTCTACCCTTTTCCTGTTACTGGAAGCCACTGGAACTGGTAGGGACTCGCTGTCGTGCCGAGGCACACGCTGTTGGCAGTTTTTGATATTTACTCAACAGGAGTAGCCTTCCAGAAAGAGAGAAATGCTAAGACGTGGAGCGTTCACAATTTTGACTCAGACTTCAGTCTTAATCCGCTGTAAACTGCAGACATCTGCTGCAGAAATCTCAACTGAGTCAACACAGAAATGATTATTTACACGCCAACATGTCTGCTCTATTAGCAAGTTGTAGAAGTATCTGCAATTTTCATTGTGTTCCTTCTTTTTCTCCATGTGCGTCTTATTCTCTGCTCCTCTAATAATTTCTTCATGACTTCCAGGTTAATTTATTACCTTTGCCTTACAAAAACAAACATTTAAGCCTTAATGGTGCAATTAAAATGCAACAAGTCCAGAGGAAACTACACCCAAACCACTAATTCCTGAGTGTAATTCCCTCTGCATACCTGGGGATGATATAAACGCACACACTTGATTTGTCAACATGTAAACAAGTTAATGAATTAACATCAATCTCTGTTTTCAAAGGACCAGACAGTGACGTGTATCTCCAGTGCTCCAGACTGATTGAGAGGATGTACTCTCACATTGCTGCTACAGCTGAGAGCTTCACCACACTGTCGGCCTTCATGGTGGCTCAGTACGTCACAGAGCTGCAGAAGGTACACACACACACACACACACACACACACACACACACACACACACACACACACAGTCATAGTATCATACAGAGTCAACATGGGTCCTTATCCAAACCCATCTGTCATCCCTGGAGATTTTCCACAGCTGTGAGTGACACACACATGCACACACATGCACACACATGTATGCATGAGGCAGCAGGATCTCAGCTGATCCTTTGATCCAGCCTAGTTTGTTCGGTGGTGCGCATTGAGCCGAGCAGAGTGACGGAGATGCTGACGCCCAGAAGCAGAGATGGGAAGTATTTCCATTGGCCAGATCGTGAATGTTCACAAATCTGAGTGAACGGGTCCAGGATTACTGTAACTCCGTGTGCTGGGATGCAGCTTTAGGCTGGATGTTCCCTCAGAGCGGTGAGTCACGTCTGGTTTGTGAACGCGGCTCCTCTCTGCTACCAGACTGCTGGAAACCGCTGAGTCAGGTCGACGTCATGTTAAATACAGAGTCACACATTGAGAGGAAGACATGAAAGTACCCGTCCAGACAGACAGACAGGCAGGCAGACAGGAATGGTGAGAAAGAGGTGTTTGGGATTCTTTGAGCTCTGAGTGAGTCATCTAATAATCCTAAAATTGGATTTATATTGTGCTTTTTATTGGGGCCTTTCAAAGAAATGGACCTCTTTTGTAAGTCAGAGGCGATTTAGCCGTCTCTGTGTCAGAACTGTTTCTAATGGCTCCTCACCTGAACTGAACTTTCCATGCAGCAGCCAGGTGTTATTAGACCAGAGAGGAGCTGCAGTTAGAAAAGTACATTTTATGCTGGTGGAGTTTGTCTTGATATTGGACAAGTTGGACTTGCTGTTCTATTGAAAACCTTTTTAAAACAGCACTCCACCGATTTACCATTGCACATCGTCGGACTCCTGACAGCTGAAAGAAAAAGGGAACCAGCAGAACCAGAGATACCTCTTTCTTGTCAAAACCTGGTGCCTACATTACCCACAAAGCAAATCGACCACTGACAATTTGGTTGGAGATTCAGGTGTGTTATGCTAGTGGTGGCTAATGTAGCCTCAAGCTGTTAGCCTCAAGGTGATGAACGGGCTACAGAGGTCTCACTTCTCACAACTCTACACCCCCAGATTCTGTTTTAATTTTCAAACTTGTAGTTGTCAGACTCCCTCTGGAGCCACAAAATACTTTATACACCTGTTCACAACTGTGTCACTTTTCAATATTACTCCCCGAGATCTTTTTATGCGTAAAAAATGGTGCACTTCCCCTTTCAATGTAACTTTATTTGAATATGGCTATTTAATTTGAGTTAAACACATGTCACAAGTTCACCTGAGGTTACAAGTGGACACACCAGCAGCAGATATAGACCTTAGGTACCACAGACAAGGCCTTCAATAAGGTAAACACACTGTTGTGTATTAGGAAGCGTATTTGAAGGAGTTTGTATGTGTTAATCTAACTAAATGTTATGTAATTTAGCAGATGCATTAGATTATACAGTCTTGTTTATTTATACAGTCCAAAGTTTCAAATTCGTCTCAGAGAGCTGCACAGTTTGTACGCCATGTGACGCTTTCTATCTTTAGACCCACAATTAGGATAAGAGAAAAATCCACAAAAAAGACAAAATGGGATGAAACCTCAGGAACAGTAACAGAGGAGGGAACAACAGACTTGAAATAGGTGTCCCGCTCTCTTCAGGTAGATCCAAATCCAGATCCAGGTATGATAACAACACCAGGTATTTGGACAGTCGGCATACCACTAACTGTAACTTTGGCAGACTGCTGCTCCATGTGACACCTGATAGGTTTGCTTTGTTTGCAGAAAACCCCACAATGTGCTGCTCTCTTCATAATGTGCAGCCTGTAATTAGGTGAGCCAGGTGTGATGTCATCATTGAACAGGTACAGGCACCAGCACAGAGCGGCCATCGTCTTTACACTCTCTGTAGTGACGTACGTCAGAGGTCTGGGGACTGTGGTCCAGCCAACTGTACAAGTCATCAGGTCATGCTGTGTAGCACCTGTGCCCCTGTGGGGGTATAATGTAACAGGGATGAATAACCAAACACTATTGAGTTTTCTCCTGGCTTGTTGTGCAGGGTTCACTGAGCACAAGAGGTGTTGTTTGTCTATTGTGTGCGTGTGCACGTGCGTTGTGTGTTGTTGGAGAAAGAGGGCCAACCTCGGTGTAGTGCTTCTGCTCTGCTTCTGTCAAACAGGTAGATATGAAGTTTTAGGGCACGTAGACTGGATCAGATTGTATGGATCTGGGTCACTTGACAAAATTCTGTGTTGAGTTTCAGATCTGAACCTCGACATGGTTTAAAAATGATACTGCAAATGTACTCCTGATCCTAATGTTAGGATATTTTATTGATCCTCTTTAGAAAGTTGTTTTTCTGATACCCCTGGGGGTTTAAATCCAGGTTTCTTTAGAACAACCATCCGCTCCATTTGTCTCTTTGAATATTTGCTGTTCCTCATCCAAACAGGAGAAGTTAATTGATCATCTGTGTCGTCCCTTTGTATTCCTGCTCTTAACAGGCATTAACATATGTTTTACCATGAAAAGATGATGTTGTCTGTCTTTTGATGCCACTCAAAGTGAAGCTTCTGGTTATTAAGCTGGACGTGAGACTTAAATGAATATTCAGCTACTCTGGCACATAATTTGTGACTTGATGTGTTTGCCTCAGGCTGCCCCCCCAGTATCATGTTGCCATTAATTAACTAAGAAAGAGAAAAATGAGGTCTTGTCAAAGAGCATGAGGAAAATGGGGAAGCAGAGATGACTCGCAGTATGAAGGATCATAGCTGCTTGGTGTAACTAAAGCTGTGGATGGAATTTCAACCAGTGAAGCAAAGATATGATTTATGAAACAGATATGAAGATTGTTTGACCTCATTCATCTCTCGCTTTTGCCATATTTTGAATATCCTGTCTTCTTTCCTATTGTCTCCTCTGCTTTCTTCTCCTTTTTTCATAACTGCCCTCTTATTTGCCTCTCCAGGTTACCCTGCGACCAGACATCAAGCTGCATCTAACAGAGGGGATCTATCGCATACTGGACCTGTGTATGGAGCAGGATATCAAGTTTCTGACGGCCGGGCTGCAGGCGGGAGTCAGAGAGGTGTTCAATGAGCTGTACGGCAGCTACACCCACTACCACAAAGCACAGAGGCAAGGAGAGGACAAGTACACTGTTTGAACTGCCGCATTTAATTAAATTAGAATAAATGTTCTTATGTGGAAAGACTACATGTAATTCCTGCTTTTAAATGAAAAATCAGACAAACAGTAGATTTGTTTTTTTGTCCTCAGACACAGTTCTTTGTTAAAATTAAGAAATTGTACGTCACTCTTGACACTCTTGGGAGGGAAACAGCCAGCAACGCAGCCGCCTCACCTTTCTGAATATTTAAATAGATCAAGCTGAAGATAGTTCAAAGGAGGAAGGCAAGAATTGCTCTAGAATGGCCTGAGGTGTGTTAGGACCGGACCCACAGGCGTTGAAGACACAACTGCACTGCCTGATAGACAGTAACTTGTTCGTTGTCTGCAAACACAGAGCTATCTACAGGTGGATCACTGCAGTCACACCCTGTACCATAAACACACAGAGACTGTGGGAGGACCCTCACACTGTCAATACTGGAAGGGGTCACTGAAGTGTCTCCTCTCAATGTAACCCTGACAAGATGTGTAAAATGTTTATATTATAATTTAGAGAAACTGGTTTCAGTGAGATATGATTATAATTTCATATACTGTATGTGTGAATGATCTTTTCTATATTGCTGTGTGTTTTTCACCAAAACTTAATGATTTAACACGGATACATTTAAATACAGTGCTGCCTCAAGCCTCTTTATTTGCATCATTTTGTGCACAGTATTGTTGTTTTATATTTATATATGTTGTGGGCATTTTTGCCTTTTATTCGATTGAGTACCGTGGAGGATCAGACAGGAACTGTGAGGGGAGATTAGAGAGGATGACATGCAGCAAAACCGGATCCAAGCCGGGGACGTTGGAGGTACGTGGTATGCATCTTTTAGACTGCCAGGGTCACTTTTACACCCCCCACAGTATTGTTGTTTTACTGGAGTATTTCTAGTGTGGAGACCGACAAAAAACAGATGAATGGACTGTGACACCAAACAAGACACAAATGAATTATAAAATAATGCAGTCACAGCAGTGTTACTGTAAAATAAATGGAGGAGATGAGAAATTGGATTTATAGAATCTCACAGAGACTTAATGAGTTTTGGGGCTTTTTACGTTCTGAAACTCATTAAGAAATTGGCAGAACAAGAGATGATACTGTTTCTATTATCACAACTCATTTTAAAACATTGATTCGAAGAAAGGCTGAAACATTTCTGTGGGTGTTTTGTGCTTTAGTTACTGCAGCAGGGCAGTAAATGTCTGCTGTAAATTTTTAGATTTACTGTATGTGCTTTATTGGTAAAAAAAACAACACATTATTGAAAGAGAATATTTGTCTGATAAGAAGAAAGCTCTCCTATTTACTAATGAAGGTGTATAAAACCAACTGTAAATGTGTCACTGCAGTGCATCGCCCCCAGTAGCAGGTCGCTTTATGTTTAGATGAATTGAACTGACAGTTTTTACTTTCCGTGGATCGACTGAGCAGCTGATACAAAGGCTGGAAGTAAGTGATAGCTCTGGGTTTTCATGCTGTAAATTGATCGTTTAAACCGACATTGTTTGTGTACATAAATGGAAAACAGTCAAAAAAACAAAAGCCAGGATCAAGTCGGGCGCTTTAAGAATCCACCACTGAGATTTACATTTCTACTGTACTTAATGAAATATATAATGATCTGGGGCTTTGATGTACTGAAGGTATTAAAAATAGAAGTCCACATTTAACATATTTATTTAGTATTTCAGTGCAGTTAGATTCATTTACATATTACAAGGTTTGGGTACCTTTTATTGAAAACAGTTTTTTCCTTCAACCTAAGAAATAGATGTAGCTGTCAGATAAATATAGTGTAGTATAAAATATTAAAATGAATAAAATAGACTCTTAAAATAAAATAGACACTGCCTGCACGTACAATATACACTTTCTCATATTATGGTAATTAGAGGTTTGATCAGACTGGCTGAAAACTCTCACGGTTGACAATGTTTTACCTCAAGGTTTATGTAAATGCTTGGAAATGGAAAAATGTTAATTTTGCAAAACAAGAGTATCAAAGCAAAGTTAGAAAAATGGAAAATTGTTTATAAGACCTTCCTCAAAGAGCCTTTTTGCCTCCGTAAAAGCTTCACAAATGAGGCATTTAGTTAAAGGTTCAGACAAGAAACGTCTTGAATGCACCTTCCCAGCTCTTCTACAGCAGTTCTGAGAAATGTTGGACACTTTTGTTCTGACTCACCTGCCCCCGTTTGTTCCTTAAAAACTCTGCAGGCCTGAGGTGTGAAGAAGGAACAGGTCTGTAGTTGACCTCACTCTCCTTCGTTGCCAGTTTCTGCAGAAACATATTTTAGAGTTTAGTCACCAGGTTTAACAAAACAGCAGTGCGCTTGTCATTGACCTAATGGTGTAAAACAATGTTTAAAGAAATGTTCTGGCATCTTAAGTGCCTCTACTTAAGTAGCATACACAGCAGCAGTGCTCGCACAACTTCCAGTGATATGTGACATTTTGTGAATGTTGTAATGCCTGTGTGAAGTGGTGCTACAAAACTAATATATAAAGATCACTGCTCACCAGATAAAGGCTGATGCAGATCAGTACACTCCAATCTGTTTAATATTTAATATTATGAAGCTAAAACAAGGTATATCTCTAAATATTTATTTTTAAAAAAAGCATGGCTAAAATTCTTACTGTCCGTGTCTGTGTGCTCATAGAGCCAACTTATAGTAAAAGTAACTGACTTGTGGACTAGTTTGTTTCTGGTACCTCAGAGAAAAATGAGGAACTGAACGAGTAGCTGTAATACCGCTGTGTCTCTGAATAACATCTGTGTTACAGTAACCACACTGGACCTGGTAGCAAAGCAGCCCCAGATTATACAGTGTAACACATGCACTACAGCTTAGAAAATGCATTCAATTGAAAAATCCTTGTTTCTTGGCAGCAGTTCTTCCAGTTGGGCAGGTTTTACACACAATCCTCCCTGCTCAGCTAACGTGGAAACACCTGTACATTAAGTGACTGGGCTTCTATTTCACTGGCACTTCTTCATAGATTTTTTAGACTCGTGACTGGAATCGATGTCTAAACTGACTGTATTTTGCAGTTTTGCTTTCTTTTAAAGAACAACAAACTTGTATGTATGCTTCATATTTATATTGTGATAACAGAGGCAGTGGATAAAGGAGAATATAAATCAAAGCCACTTCAATGGGCAGGACGGTTTAGAGTCTGTTGGTAGATTTACCTCCATCTGGATTCACCTCAGTCTTCAGTGTAATATTAACCTTGATTTATTCTTGGTCTTCATTTTTGTGCAGTTACACACAAAACTAAACTCTCACACAGATTTCTGGACAGCCTGTGGTTTCACTTACTCAGCTGGTATGTATTTGTTGTCATTCTGTTGAGATTTGACCCATGAATAAGACCTCTTTCTGTCTTAATCCAAAAAAGCCAAAGCTGACTGCAGTTTGCTTGTGATTTTGTTCTTATATATTATTATGCAATGAAAGCAGATCATGAAATACAAGCACGTTAATCTTATTTAGAGTAACTCTTTACAGGTACTACATAAATTAAAATGGCCGACAAGCTGACAGCCAAGAGACAGACTTGTTGCCTCTCCTCTCTATTTCTGGAAGAGGTCTTGAAGGCCAAACTGAACCTCTTCAGGGGTAATTTGAGACGCTCTTAACCGTTATTCAGGACATGCGAGGCAAAGGGCAAAAGATAAAAACCTCTTTTACCTCCAGTGCTGCTAAATTTGCACGTGTTTCTCTCTGCTTCTTACTCCTCCAACTCTCTCTAACTTCAGTTTGACTCCCATCCATCCACCTCCAACACTACTGTAGGTAAGATAAACACACAGAGTCTCTCTTCAGACCACCGCAGCAGGAGCAGCAATGAATAAATGTGTGTGTGTAATACTACTGGGACGCTCTTTGGAGGCACAGCACAAAGTGTGTATTGATGGAATTTTTTGCTTGGACTGCGGGCGTTTTGCTCTCCAGTCAGAATCATATTTTGTCACCATTAAAATGAAAAATGTCAGAGGCAGATTGAACCGCGCTGAACACCAACTAGAGCTTCTAGTTTAGCCGAAGGTGTTCCGGCTGAGACCTGATCTGAGAAACATCTGTCTGAACTGAGCTCTCAAGTGGTTCGACAATGTCAGGTTGACTTAAATTTTGAACATTTAAAGATTTTCCAAAATGATTCATCAACTATAAGATGAGGTGACACTTAAAGCTTCCTTTTCCTTGTTTCTGGAAGTTACAGGATTTCATGGAAGTCCATTTTCTGCTGCTTTAAAGGCCCCAAAAACTATGACAGTCCTACATAGACACACAATTTTAGAACAGAAAGTTAGATCAGTTATACTTATTTGAGATGTTATTTATAGTTTTGTCACTGGTTTGAAGTGGATGGTGAAAAAGGTGAAGTCAAACATTTCAGGCATCAATTACGATTTAGCAGCATTTGAATGTTGAATGTGGGGTTGTTTGTGTTATGTTAACTACGTTGGACCTGATGCCTGGTCCAACATGTCGTCATGTGTCCATGTTCCAGACATAAAGAAAAAATCCTTGTTTCTTGGCAGCAGTTCTTCCAGTTAGGCAAGTTGTACACAATCACACAATCCTCCCTGCTCAGCTAATATTGAAACACCTGTACGTTAAAGGTATAATGAGTAGGATTTGTTGGTTGCTGTTTGTAAACACAACATTCAAAGTTGTCCCCTCCTCCCCAGCTCAAAGCCCACGAGCTTCTGGTGGTCCCACGTGCTTACGATCTGGCAATTTGTCGCTGTGTTTTTATGGAGTCCCGCCCTCACACCCTGCACGCTGTTATTGGCTGGGGGCTACACACCACAGCCCATAGGTTGATGTCCAGACACATCCCAAACACAGCAAAATAAGAAAATCCAGGCAGACGGCGGGGTCTCTACAGATAAAGACACCGCCACACACTTCTAGTGGGTCATAAGGGATTATTTTTGTTTGAGTCTATACATTATTTTTAGGAAAATCCTACTCGTTATACCTTTAATTGGCTGGGCTTCTATTTCACTGGCACTTCTTCATCAGGTTTATAAGACTCCTGACTTGAACTTATTCATTATTACTGATTTCATTCTCTCTTTTGCAGCATCAATTACGATTTAGCAAACTTTGAATGCTGGATGTGCGATTGTTTGCTCATGTTGCCAAGCAGGTGTCAATCAAATCTGATCAAACCACACCCACACAGTTCTGTTGAAGCAGAGTTTTTGAGTATTAAACTCTTAATTAATACAGAACAATGTTTTTTTTCAAATTTTGATGTTAATTGTTACACAAATGACTATTTGAAGTTGTAGAGAAATACTTTAAAAAAACACATTTTCAGGGGCTTTGAAGAAAATCTTCATTTACTTCTTCATAACTTTCATTATTGTTTATTTGTGCTCTACCTCATAATTAAGACCATCCATCTCATAAACTGTAACTTTACCGTAATCATGACTTTGTATCACATAAATGTGGGGCTCAATGAGGTCAAGGCATGTCCCTCATCAACCTTATCTAGAAGTGATTACAATGACCACCTTCGGGATATTCATAGTTATTGTTTAACTGGAAGCGACCTTGTCTTTCACTGGTTTTACTGGAGGTCATTGCCAGCTATAAACACCAGTAAATATGTCAGAGGCAAGTTATTCTGGTTACAAAGTCAAAATCACTCACAGACCTTAATTTAAGTTTCAGTAGCAGTTTCAGTGGAATTGACTGTACAGGAAGTGATGCTGCAGCCACCGAGGGCTGTTGGTTGTGGGTGTTTGGTTAATTTGGTTTGACATTCTGTGTGTAATTAATTTTGCTGACTATTTTCTTGATTATTCATTTTAATAGTCACAATTTCCTGAACCCCAGTATGATGACATCAAGCTGCTTGTTTCGTCTGTCGTCCAAAACCAGAAAATACTAAATGAACCTTGAGGGGAGCTTGTTTTATCAACTGTTTCCAAGGTCAAGACTGACAACATGGACGAGAAGTCCATGAAGTCTGAACTTCTACAGTCCCATGACTCCATCTGTTGAGGAGGACGGTGTGATACGATCGAAAGCTCCAGAACAGCTGTCCACTAAATATATTGAGTTTACTCTCACACAACACAGGGAACAATCCTCACAACTGAGAGGTTGGAACTAGGAAACGTAGAGATATAAATGTGTCAGTTTTATGTTTTGTCTCAAATCGTTCTGGGTGAGATTATTATTAGATTATTTTTAGGAAGAGAAATTAAAAATTAAAGGGGGATTTTTTTCATTGTGGACTTCCTCTTTATGAACAGGAAGAAAGGAATGAAGGAACCGTGGGAGGAAGGAAGGACTGAAAGAAAGAATGAAGAGAGGAACAAAGGAAGGAAGGAACCAAGTAAGGATGGAAGGAACTGAGGAATAAAGGAAGAGACAAACAAAGGAAGGAAGGAACCATGAGAGGAAGGATAGACAGAAAGAAATAAGGAAGGGAGGAACAAAGGAAGGAAGGAAGGAACCAAGGAAGAAAGGAAGGAAGGGACAAACAAAGGAAGGAAGGAAGGAAGGAAGAAAGGAAGGATGGGAGAAGGGGAGGAAGCAAGGGAGGAAGGAAGGAAAGAAGAAACACAGGGAGGAAAGAAGGGGAGGAAGGAAGGAAGGAAGGAAGAAAAGAAAGATAGGAGATGGGGAGGTAGCGAGGAAGAACGAAGGCAGGGAGGAACAAAGAAACCAAGGAAGAAAGGATGGAAGGAAAGAAGAAGGGGAGGAAGCAAGGAAGGAACCAAGGGAGAAAGAAAGGAAGGAAGGAAGAAAGAAAGAAAAGGGAGGAAGGAAGGAATCAAGGGAGAAAGGGAGGAGGGGGCCAAGGGGGGAAGGGAGGAAGGAACAAATGAAGGAAAGGAAAGGAAAGACAGGAGTTGGCTGACAGTCCTCCAGGCTGTCTCTACCTTCAGGTCCAGACCAGATCCAGAGAGCTCTGGTTGTTGTCTCCTGTCAGCGGGTCTGGGGCCTCTCTGGCGCCCCCAGCGTCCCCCCGAAGCGGCTGCAGCTCCACAGCAGACAGTGAATCATGTAGCTGGATGATCACAGATCCTCTCTCAGCTCCCGGAGCCACATAACTGAAATTTTACAACAATCACTTCCTACAGGGACTGTCCCCACCCCCTTTACTCGGCTTTAGCACGGAACCGCACGGCACGGCTCGACTCGCTGCCAGCCCCGGCCCTCCTCCAGGGCTGCCTGAGCCGGTGTTTGATTGGATTAGAGTCGGCTAGCCTTTGCCCTCTAACCCCGCTGATGTTGGCTGGCTGCTTCCTGCTCCCTCCGCTCCCCCTGACCGACTGACGAAGCCTGCCGAAGCCGCACGGCGAAGCGCCCTGCACGGACACAGCCGACCGGGACGAGCCGCTACAGCCAGACCAGACCAGAGCGGAGCCACGAAACACACAGGCAGGCGGACGAAGAAACGAGGCAGCCATGCGGAGGAAATCGAGGATATTGTTATGTTTTGCGGTGCTGTGGGTGCTGGGGATAGCCTACTACTTCTACTCGGGGACAGCGTTGAGTCGAAAGGTAGGGTTTCCGTTCCTCGACTGCTTTTTCGGGCGACACGGTCCGTCTCGGGGTCCGTGTGTAGGTTTTTCTTCCAGGACAAAGCGAAGATGGAGCGGCGTGATTTGGCGCTGCTGTGCCTCTTTTCCTCTCGGTTTTTTGCGGCTGCACCGATGCTGTGAGGAACGTAATAAAGGGCCTGCTAGTATCAGTGGGCAGGCATTGATTTGGTGGAGATGAGCGTGGACAAGGGCAGCAGGGTAGCGGGGCTGGCCGGTCGGCGTGCACAGACCTCCCGCTGTGCCGGTGATTGCTCTCCAGTGTCAGCGGGAGCGGAGCACGTCCACACCGGGCAGCATGTTAACCGCTTTAACGTGGCGGTGCCGGTTAATGTCAGAGCAGAATAAAGGGGAAAGCATGCAGAGTGGTTGTTATTAATATTAGGCTGCTGGCCTGGCTCTCAGGGCCGGGGGGAGGTGGTGGTGGAGGGGGGTTCAGCCTATAGAGCACGTCAGCACAAGCTGCTGCTCCGAGAAATGAGCAGAGATCAGGAAGTGTGCAGATTAACGCTGGGATAAAGCACTGATACTATACGCTGCTAGGACGTGATTTTTTTTTTTTTTTAAAAACAGGCTTTAAACATTTGTTCATTTATTTACTGTGAGAACAACCCAGATTCAGTCTGACTTGGCTTCTGTGGACACATTTTTATTTAAATCAGATGCAAGATTTTGTGGCACACCAACAACAAATCCTCTTATAATGTTCCGTTTTTGTTGAAACTGTTTTAGAGATTCAACATTAATGTTTCTGATGTTTTGCCCACCCCATTTATATAACAAAGTGTGGACTAAATATTAGAAACTGCAGCAGAAACAATCGATTAGTCCATTGATAGAAGGCATTCCTCAAGCATCAAACATTTGATGGGTCCAACTTCTCAAATGTGAGAATTTGCTGCTTTAACTTTATGAAATTATAATAAATGAATATCTACCAAACGATTAATCTAGAAAGACCAAAACGATTAATCTAGAAACTCCCTGGCAGATTAATCAATAATGAAATTAATTACATTACATTTATTTAGCTGATGCTTTTATCCAAAGCAACTTACAACAAGTGCATGCAACCACGTGGATGCAACCCAGCAATTGGAAAAATCATGCAAGTACACCAACGTGACCCTCAAATGCTACATTTAGGAACAAAAAGAGAAATAGTTTTATTTTTATGGACCAGATGAGTTTTCAGTCTGTGATGGAAGATGTGAAGAGTTTCTGCGGTCCTGACGTCAGTGGGCAGCTCATCACACCATTGTGGAGCCAGGACTGCAATTGTTAGCTGCAGCCCTGTTAGTAACATCTCTCAGTGTAACTCGATACAGTTCAACAGCACCACAAACAACATCCTACAAACTGACCAGACAGTTGAATCATCACCTCTCTAAACAGTTTCAACACAAACTGAACATTATAACCTGCATGACGGGAGGGTTTATTGCAGGACTGTTGTACTGGACTGCATTAGTTTTAAAATAAACTGGCAATTGTGTGCAAGTCATTTCTTCATGCTGAAACCCAACATTTATCATCTGGGGTTACTTATTTTTCCTGTGTGTGTCATGCAGTTTTACAGCAACTTCTAGTAGTGGTAGTAATAGTGGTAGTAGCTGCTAAGATTGACTTTGTGTATGTGGAGCATAGACTGTATATAAAGATATGTATATACAGTCTATGATGTGGAGGCATGGATTCCATTCATGATATACCAGGCCTGTACATGCAGTAGTATGTCATGCGTGAAATGTAAGTAAAATATCCTCCAGGTGTTCACATGTAGAAGAAGACATGTTACCATTGTACACACATCTATATTCTGTGTGTGTGTGTGTGCGTGTGTATGTGTGCTAATGTAGGCCAGTGTATCCTGCTGTGTGTATGTATGAGGTGCTCTGCGTGGGTGGTTGTGTGTACAGTACACTGCCTCTATTACCCCTCTAGATTTGGTTGTGTGTGTATATTAGTGTGTATTTGTGTGTGTGTGTGTGTGTGTGTGTGTGTGTGTGTGTGTGTGTGTGTGTGTGTGAACGCCCTGTGTGAACGCCCTGTGTGTATTCCACCTGTCTCTTGTCTTGTCCTATCTGCCTCTCTGTGTTTGCTTTGCTCCAGTCAACCAGAGCAACCCTTTTACTTTTCCATTAGGCTGATAGCTCTCTCTCTCTCTCTCTCTCTCACTCTCTCTCACTCTGTCTGTGTGTGTGTGTGTGTGTGTGTGTGTGTGTGTATTTGTGGTTGTTACGGGGGGTCAAAGTGACACTCCATGATAAGCAACTTTCCCTGGAGTTGGATTGCAGGCCGCATTAATATGGATCCTGGATGATCGGTTGCACCTGGCTGGTGTCTTTACACAGAGGGAGATTTGATCTCTTTAAACAAAGGTGGTGCTGTACAGGTAAAGTGTTGTTTTCAGTCACATCCTCCTCCCTTTTTGAAAGAGTGGAGGCATCTAATAACTTCTCGCTGCTGTCATTAAAGAAACTTTGTAGCTGTAGTTTGGTGATTTTTTTTCAAAAGCTCCTGAGGCTTTCACCAAGGCTTTACAGAAATGGACTGAATTTTCTGGACTGAGGGGCCATGAAACACATTTCTGAACACTTCCTGGTGGTTGATGCATCCCTTAAATGTATAGTTAATCTAAAATTTTGAATTTATACCGAGCTGCCACTAATGATTATTCTCATTATCAATTAATCTGCATATTATTTTTTCAATTAATTTTTTAGTCTATAAAATGTCAACAAATGTTTTAAAAAATGCTCATAATAATGCTCTTAATGATAATGAGAGCTTTTGAAATGGCTAGTTTTGTCTGACTGACTGTCCAAAACCCAAAGACATTCAAAATACAATGTTATCAAAGAGAGAAAAACAGAAAATCTTCATATTTGAGGAGCTGGATTTGAAGATTATTTGGAGTATTTCTTACTAAATGACTTAAACGATTATAATATGTAGGGATTAATATTCTGTCGCTTCATTGCCCTTGCCATCAACTCCTAATAATGTCATAAACAGTTCCTTAGTGGTTCCCTACTCTTCCTCTTCCTCTACCTCTTCATCTTTTTTCTTCTCTTGGCAACAGATAGGTGGAAAGGTTGAGGTTTTAATTACGTAACAATATAACAAAATAGAGTTGTGTTCAAAGTGTGATTCGCAAGTTTGTACGTTCATTCATTCATTCATCAGTCAGACTCGAGATAGTGGCAGATGTGTGGAGAGTGCTTAGCGGTGCCGAGAAAACCAGACAATTTCCAAACAACTTAACTCCAAATGACAAAAACAGTTATTTATATGCAGCACACATTTCAGCCTGCACTCCCCCAACCTCCCCTCTCCTGTTCACAGATAGTGCCTGCATCCAACATCACACCTCACAAAGAAAGCGACGTGTTGTTGTATCATCGATGCTCACAAGTACTGTTGTGAAGCAGCTCCAGCCTGAGCAGGACTCACACTATCACTGCAGCTAAATCAAATGCCCACTTCTAAAATAACCTGAAGGACAGTGTCTCCGCCAGAGGATTCAGTTCACTTTACTTCTGCAGCTCTGTCATACACCCATGATACTCTGACTCTTAAGATCAAAGCGCTCACCAAACAGCATTTCTACTATTATCAGTTAAAAAGCACCCTATTTGGGGAAGCATCCCTCTTCTTAGAGTCTATACGCAGATTTAAAGACACTTTTTGAGCACGGTATCAGTCCCTGCAAGCTATCATAACAAAAATGAACATGGCCATTTCTGACAAATTCCTCGCGAGCTTCTTTGGTCGGGCAGTGAAAAAAAAAAAGGACTGAAATGTCACCATGTGTCTCCAGAGGTTAAGAGCAAACCTTTGTACAAAATGTTCCTCGTATCCTTGATCATAAATTTTGAGCTGCGTCACTGTGAAAGTTTGTCTTTCTTTTAGTAGTGTACACATTGATACTGAGTGTTGTTCAGCATTTCTCAGGTTTACTGGCCTGAAGTACACCGACTTACGGTGTAAAACGAGGGCAGGAGCTGAGCGTTACGTGAGGTTTACCCACCCATCAACAATGTGCAACCTCATTTTGGTGCTTCTGAAATTGAGTTCAATCATTCATATTGTAATTTATGTAAAATCCTAGAAATATGGAGAATGTAGAAATATATTATCATGCTTAATGTTTCCAATAAAAGGCCCTTGGTTTCTTATAAAGCCATTAATATTATCTGCCTCTCGGCATCTTTCTGCAGTTTTTATGATACATGTGAAAAATGTATTCCTGCAGCTTGTAGGCTTGAAAGTGAGGTTTCCCCCCTCCCTCCTTGTCCCATACACAGTACACTGTATGTAGAACGACAGGAAACAGACACCCAGCAGCGAGACTCGGTACAAACCTGTATCTGTAAGTGCATTGTTGTACACAGGAGGATAATGTTGCAAACATGAGCCCGCTGGCTCACCAGGATGCCCCATTAAAGTCTTCCTTGTTGGACAGACCTCAGAGGGTTTTTCTCTGCCAGCTCTTGAGACACCAACGTCCCACTGTTGAGTCTATATTCCTGCTAATCAGCTGCGTGAGAGGGGAGCTAAATGGCAGATAGGGGAGGGTGGCACCGAACCACAGGAAAAACCAACAAACACAGACTTTATTAAGAAAGTTATCAGCAGTTTGAGTACGGCTGCATGCAAACGGTAATTGGTTTTATCTAAGTGGTAAACAGTGTGTGTGGCATGTACTCAAGATTTAACATTCAGGGCGCCCAGATAGCTCAATGGGTTGAGCGGGCGCCCATGTAGCGAGGGCTGCAGCCCTCACGCGGTTGACCTGGGTTCGACTCCGGCCCGTGGTCATTTGCCGCATGTCATCCCCCACTCTTTGTCCCCCATTTCCTATCTACTCTCCAGCTGTCCTAATAAAGGCGAAAAGACCAAAAAGAAAATATAAAAAAAAAAAAGATTTAACATTCAGTTCAACCTGTGTCGCATGTCTCTTATAAAAAATCAGCGCTAATGTAACAATATTCTTACATTACTGTATTCACTTTGACAAAGAATAGTGGCAGGGGGAGGAATGACTGTGCAAGAACAAATCACACACACATGTGGTAAACACAGCCATGCCAGACTGACTCATGCACACATTGTCCACTGTTGATATGGAGCTCAGCTCTCACCCAAAGCTGGATCACAGCGTTGGGTCGCAAGTATTTCTCAGTGTGTTGTGATTAGCCAGAGGTTTGGATTAGCTTTCCAGTCGGTGGCAGAGGATTCAGAAGTGAGTTCAGTGCTTTTTCTTCCAGCGAGCCGCAGAGAGGAGAGGAGCGCACATGAATCGGCCCAGCAGGGACTCTGAGAGCTTTTTAACGCTGGCTGCTCCAGAACTCTTGAGTGAAAGTTTCATTTATCTGCAGCTCTGGGCGTTCAGCCTCTGCCTGTCCGTGCATGCCTCAGACTTCCAGCTTTATCGATACATCTGTCTCTCGTCGCAGGCAGTGTGACTTCACTGGCTCAGAGTGTTTGAAAATGTCAGAAAAATGGAGCAGTTGCACAGCACACTCTGGGCGAGAGTGTAGGTGATGATGTTGCGTCATTGGTGTCGATTATAGAGTCTGTTATTTAGTGGGTAGTACAGGGAGTGAGGTGCATTCTGGCCTCTGCTCCTCAACACAGGAGCCCGCACTGTCTGCAGGAGTAAGACACAACATCGCCACACACGGTATAATCTGTAATCTTCACAGTCGAGTCTTCACTGTATATGCATGCTTATGTGCACACACACTGCTTTTACTCATAGTACTGCCTGTGTTCGGGTCTCTGCTGTCGTGTAGCTGCAGCACAATCATCCACCTGAGAGACCTGTGGCTTCAAAACCACTTGAGGCCTCAGCAGTTCGATATGTTTATAATGCCTGAATACAGTGTAATTTCAGCCAGCGAGCAGATCCATTATTGCTAACTAACTAAATGCAGTTCCATAGAGCAAACACTGAATCGATAGAAGGCTTAAATTAAGCTGGGGATCCCTGGGTACTGAATCCTTCTCAGATATACAGTTTTTGTTTGAAGTATTGACTTTGTGTGTGTGTGAATATCTTTTTAAGTAATGATCACTTCTGACAGATGCTCGACTGATTCAGAGTGTAAACAGAGATGCCAAAGAAGAAGTTTTGTTACTGTTGTTTTTCTGCAGGCGGAATTAAATAAAAAAAAAACCCACTCTTTTGAACCAAGAAACTGCGTCAGAGTCACATTAGAGTTGCGCAACTTCAGAGCTGGGAGTCCCAGGAAAGAGACAGTGTTGTTCTGTTATGGGGAGTGGGGGGAGGGGTGCCTTGCTCAAGGGACAGTGGACAGTTACACGTGGGAGGAAAGAAGCTGTTACTGTTTCATCTGGCCCTTACAGATTTTCCCAGTTGAATAAAACCCCTCCCCCAGAACAGAGATTCTCCAATCACAGCTTAGCAACCGTAACTAGGCACAGCAGTCCTGCCAAGCTTTGGATCTCTCCACATGTTGAAGCTTTGTGCACGGGGCTTTAATAAGAGCGATACTCTGCATTTAAAGAGCAAACACAGGAAGAGGAACGGTGTGTTTATCTGCTCTGGAGTGAGATGCAGTTGTTAGCATGTTTGGCTAGTATTTCATACTACATTATTTTATGGTTACATTAAAGAAAGCCCTCTTCATGATAACACATTCCCTGTCTGCGTAGCATTTTCTCCCTCTGTGTGGAAGCTGGTCCTGGATGCTATATCAAAGTGTAGGCGAACGTTAGCCACTCTGACCTGCTCTTTATTGGATTTAGGGAGGTTTACACTCCAGCAGCCAAACTTGTTATCCGAGATAGCATTAGCCCTCATCCTAATAGCCTTTTTTTCTTCTAACCTACTGTTTAAATATAAAGATAAAGCACAAGTCTGACCTTTGTCTTGCTTGTCCAAGTATGTGAGCTAAGCAGCCCAACAGGGTTGTGTTAGAATTGTCTGATCTTACATTTTTCCTTATCATACTCAATCAATACTGGGGCTAACTGGTTCTACACTGGTATACAAGATCAATCTCCATGTCCTGCACAGGGATCATCAGCTGGTGAGGACTCTGACTTTTAGCCTCGGACATGCAGCTTTAGTCTTTTAGCATAATATCACATATGTGGCCGTCAAATGCATATTTAAGACACTTTTACAGGGTTCTTGTTTAATACAAGTCAGCTGGAAACATTAAAAAGTCAGCCGGAGACGGCGGTTTCAACATTAGCTTAATTAGCTTGTAGTTAGCTAGACAGTTTGGAAGTACATCTGTCTGAAATTAATGAACCATTGTTTTCCTGCCACTGTTATCACTGTACACTGCATTATGTGCCATGCTTGGCAGGCTTAGCAACAGTAACTAATGGGGGAAGGGCTTATTAACAAAGGGTCAATAAAACTGTAATTTAGGAGAAAAGGACAAAGAGAGAAGGTTTGATGATGGAAAGATGAAGAAAGAACGATGAGACGGGGAAAAACGGTGGTAGAAAAAGAGAGTGACTGGATCCAGAACGGGAGAGCGGTGGGTTGTGTCGGGTTTGGCAGCTTTTATTTCCACCAGTCAGAGGGAGTTAGTTCTGACCTGCCAGCACTGAAACCCAATGACTGACTGGCTGCGGTGAGCAGACAGACAGCCGTGTAGATACCAGGAGATAAAGACATTGCCAAGAAAGAAGACAAATAGTTTAGTTAATAGCACCCTAAAGGTAGACGTATAAAGGAACAGGTTATATCTGTTGATATCAATCTGTCAATCTTCTGCTAGCAGAGACTTTCACTACATCCTGATCTGATTTCTTTGTGTGCTCTATCTGTCTTTGGATCCACCCCTCTCCGTCATTGGTAGGTTCCTTGTGGTTAAACACAACAGCATGTTGCATCTGTGGGTGTGCTCTAAACTGGATTATTTTCTTCTTTATGATGATTTTCTTCCCTGGCAGACGACGAGCGTTCATGGAAAAGTTGAAAGGGATGAGGATATCCATTGTTCATGGGACCAGCGCTGAGACGGGAGCTTTTTTTCAAAGATCTCTATTTTATTGAAACATCAAGAGAGAACAGAGCAACCCCTCCTTTTATTCAATTTGTCTTTGTGAGAGCCAGACTATTGTAGCTGTGTTACAACGTTGACGTCTTCAGAGCTTCACAGGGAAGCGAACCTTCGGGTCAGCAGTAATCTGTGTTCCCGCTATCAGGCTAAACTATTCAAATAGGCCTGATAGTGAGCGCAGGTGGCCGTGCTGTTTTGCCTGTGCCCTATTTGTGGCAAGGACATTCAAATCACTAAATAAATGACGCGTATTGTACGTGTAATTGCAACAACCACCCATATAATTTAGTTGGTGCACTTCCCGTCACTGCTACTGGACTGTGTAATGCTTTAATGGAAATTATGCTTTTCGAGTGACTGGAGTTATGAAAAGGATGTGCATAATTTTTGAGAATAAATGATCAGAAAATACACCTCTTCAAATGCAGGCTTTTTATTATTTCTCTTTTGATGTAGCTGCACTCGCAAGCCAACTGAAATGTCATTATCAGGATTCACAATTTGAAGATTACTTTGATTTTCAGCCACTTGAAGGACAAAGTGCTGCTTTTACGTTTTGACTCAGAGAAGCTGTGTGAGGGAAATTTGTTGCCCTGTCTTTTTGAAGATCAAGAGAAAAGTTTAGCTCTACCTATTATTGGTTCTTCGACAGTAAAGAGAGTTGTGTGTGCTATGATCTGAAGTTAAAGCGACTTCATCTGTTTATCTTTGACATCTATCGTCTGTAGAGAATAGTTTTGCTCAACCTGTTTTTCGAAGCATACAAAATCTCTGTCTGGATCTCCCGTCTGTCCCGCTCTCCGCTGTTTGTTGCTGCCGATTTACAAAACAAATATAGCGCAGAGCGGATTGAGGTGCATTCAAACAGGCATCCTGGCCACCCACCTCATCCTCGTCCTGAAACATTCACAGTAGATGTGTGTGTGGATCTGTCACATCTGGGTCACCGAATCCTGATGCTGACATTGTGCATCAACCTCAACCTCGAATGAGATGTAGATCTTTGTTTACTCTTTTCTGAACAGATTTTTTGGGGCAAAATCTTGACATTTATTTTCACAATAATCATTAGAAATTATACTTAAGTATGTAATGGTGCTGCTGACCTCAGTTCAGTTCAAGAAATAATATTCTCTCACTTATTTCAGATGTTTTGTGAGAGATTTTAAGTATTCTTTCATCACATGATGATTTATTAAAGATAATACTGAAATATTCCCCACTGATGGCTTCTCCCAAGTTAATTAATCAATCAGTAAGCATTGTAGAGAGGAGGGATGGATGAAGGCCAGTCTGTTAGATGTGTTGTATGTAGCACGGCTTCACCAGCAGCACACCAAAGGCCCTTTTGTGTTTAAACTCAGCAGCCTTAGTAACTGATCTTTAAAGTGGAAGAAATGTCCAAATAATGCCTGGCCCTCTGCCAAAGTGGTGGGTAGATAGATATTTCGACACTGGTCTGGTGGGAGGTGTTAATTTCTCACCCTGCCTCACATCATGGCCATTCAATAATGAACCGGCATTTGTTTTCAGCTACTCAGTAAAAATGTCGCCCTGTAGGACAAATACACCAACAACACACGCAGTGGTGTTCAAAACCAGCTGTCAGTGGTGCACTTTGTCTTTCAGATGTTTCTTCAATTGATCCTCATGGTTTAATCTGTTTATTCCCTTTATGCTTTTATTGTCTTATTACTGTTTAATCTTGATTTGGCACCCCCTGCACCTCTGACTGTCCATTTGATATCTGTGATTAAGGGCTACACAAACCTTGCGCAGGAGACGAGGAAGATGCAGATAAAGCCAATTTCTCCACTGACAGTAGCCTCAATACACCAGAATGCAGTGCATTCATAAGACATGTGCTTTATATAAGTGCAAACCGCTCTGGAACAGCTGTCACTACCACTACTGCTGACAGATTCTCAGACATGCTCTCTGGAGGTTGCCTAAAGGAACTCTGGGAAATGTTGGAAATAATGTAACTGCAGTTAAAGTGGAAAAAGCAAGTTGAGGCAAATAGGTGTAAGAAAAAGGCAAACACTTAATATCTAAAAAAAAAATAATGGTTGACCAAGATGTTATTGATTAAACTGAATTCAAGCCCTACATGTGTATGCACATATGGGCCTACTTCATGACTGACTCCTAATACTGCTGCTACTCGCGACCTCTCCACCCTCATGACCTCACACACTGACACTGCTATAGCACTCAAAATGAACACACCACCACACCCATAAAAAAAAGGTCCAAATTCCACAGTAAAGTTTGCAATGTTATTGGTCAACACCAGTAAAGAAGAAGCTTGTGAAGTGTCTTTTTACTGTATGTTGAAATGGGTTTCAGGAAGCAGAGGTGCTGACTCGGCTCTTCTTGCTTCTTCTAGTTTAAAATAAGGAAGAATACGTGTGAATGACTGACGAAATGGCTGCTCGTTTGGCTGTTTGAATGACCTCGTGAAGAGTCCACAGTGTCCCTGTACTTACAGCCTCGTATGCGAGTATATGAAGGGTCATGACACAATGGATTAAATGAATGATTAGAGAGCTTTGGTGTGTGTGTGTGTGTGTGTGTGTGTGTGTGAGTGTGTCTTTGATCACATGTTCTACCATTTTGCTGGCTTTTCCTGCAGGCTCGTCTCTCCTCTCAGGGACACGTCAGCCGATTTAGGACGTTTGTGTTTGTGTCTCAGACTGCCCCGCGTTTATTACACAATTTGGCGAGACAGAAACTTTTTTTTCCCCTCATCCCCTCAAGTTAAGTTGCTGTGTCTGACCTGGATGGCTCGAAAAACCAGTAAAAAGGTAGCTTGAACGCGGCATGAATAGGAGCCATCTGTCCAAGTGGTTGAAATTCAGAAGGAAAAAGCCTGAAAATCGCATCATTTACAAAAAAACCAAAAAAAGACTCCTGAGACAGCACAGCTAGTCTGGTGTTAAAAACAGACTGCTACTGTATGGCATATTCCTCCTGTGACAGAAGCTTTGGATGGCGGTTCTGTAAAAATAGACGCATGCATTTCTACATTTAACATGATTGTTAAGTATGCCTCTGTTTTAACTTAAACCCTCCATTTTAACATAAACTCCGGCCAAGGTTCCTATCAGCAGAGGTTTATGTGTAACGCGTCTCAGACTGGTTCTGCCGCCTCAGGACTGTACAGCCTGTGCCAGTTGTAATTGTATGAGTTCATGAACAATGATTTATGGTAGGAAATTCTTTGTTACTACAAATAAGCTGCTGTACCCATCAGTTCTAGTCAGGAATAGCAGCACTGCCAGCAAACAAGTTTGTAGCTTAACACTGAAGCAGATTTCAGGCTCATTTCTTTGCTGTAGTGGAGTTATTTGTTAAGAAAACCCACTGAGGTGTTTAGGTTCCCTGTAAATTTGTGAATTTACTGTAAGGCTTCCCCCTGAAATGAGTCGAGTCGACTGAGATTCTTCAAGTCGAGCAGATAAAAGCAGCATTTCCCATGTATAGCCTCTACTTGGGCGGCCCACCCAGGTAGGCTAAATTAAGGCTAGGTAGATGAAATCCAAATTCCAATTTTCACAGCAGGCTGGTGGCCAGCAGCAACGCTGGGTCTTACCTGTGTAACGGCAGCAACAGAAAATTTGCTGATCCGGCGGGGAGTCAGAGCGGTCCAGGATCAGACCCCCGGTGCTGGGGTTTGTGCTGGCTGAATTTGAGTTGCTACAGCCGCTGACTGAAGGTCCGTATGTGGAGCTGCTGCTCGCTCTCCTCCTGGCGAAGTAGTCTCCTAGCAGCGGGGAGTAAGTTGGAGGGAAGTGAAGGTAGTCGTCCTTGTGATTAATATAGGCCAAACTGTTTCATTTGCTATGAGAGCGTGATTTAAACAGAAATACATGTGTGCTCCCTGCCTCATTATTCTGAAAAAAACCATATGGTAGCCCGACATTATATGACGGCAATTCAAATAGGCCGCAATTCAAATTTTGCATCATATGCAGCTGTCTTTCATTGATTTTTAAATGCTCAGAAATATGTTTCCATGACTCTTTTGCATTTGATTATGTTAATGTGGTCTACATCATCACCGAAACTCATGCCAACTGATTTTCTGATTGCTGGATAGTGTATATGGAAAAAAAGGAACGAATAGTTGAATGTTCGTGTTGAACAGCCAAATCCGATTCGACTGACAAAATTCTGAGTCGAGTACAGCCCTAGTTTACTGTTCGTCAAACCCTCCCCTCCACAAGAGCAGGAGTGTAGGGAATGGATTAAACGGCGTCTTTGTCCGCTCTAATGTTAGCTGAAACGTTAGCATGTCCGGCTAACTAGTTTATCACCTACAGTGGTAAGCTAACCAGTTTAAATTCGACAAACATTCAAAAGAGTTCGCCTAAAATCCTAAAAGTCTTTTCTCTTGAAAAGTTTAAAGTGAAAACAAGCTGTTTGACAACACGAATAATAAAGCAGAAATCTAACCTCTGTAGTGCTTTTTCCAAGTATGTAAGCTATGTAGCTAAAATAAAGGGACAAAATAACTTTTTCGTATCATACTTATAACTCTTAGACTAAATAGCTTTTCACTGCAATTCAAGATCAAGATGATATTTCTTTGTTAACATGTCTTGTGCATGTGTCATTAACTGGTGAGGACGCTGACGTTTAGCATAATATCATGTATGTAGCCACCGTGTACATATTTAACACCCATTTACAGGGTTCTTGTGTTAAAATGAGTCAGCTGGAAACCAACTCATGAAGCCAACGTTAGCTTAATAAGCCAGTTAGCTACAGCTGATCAAATCTGCCTGCTACAGATTTTATTTCTACACTACATGTGTCTGAAATCAAAGACAGATTGTTTATTATTGCAAATTTCTAAACATTTCAAGTGTTAAATCTGCCACTGTTAGAGCGATAATGGTGACTTTGACAGGCATAGCAACAGTAACTAAGGGGGATGGGGCTAAATGAATGGTCAGTTCTCCAAATATGATCTTTGAGATGGGTTTCATTCATTCTGTGTGCATTTAGCGATGCTTGTTCCCCTCACTCAGGCTATATTTCAGTATGCAATGATGTTAAACTCTCCAGTTTCTGGCCATATGGTAATGCACTCACGTCCCCCTGTCTCTCCCACCCTCTCTCTTCCTTCTATATTTCCTTTCTCCCCTGGTTATCGGCTTTCTTTGTGTTTCTGTATTGCACAAATAGACTTTTCTCTGTTCTCATGCATGCACGCTCGCTTGCTTTCTCATACTATTTGTCTTTTTATTTAGTTTGTTTGTTCTTTTGAAGTAGGCCAGAAATTCAGTCGGTCACCCTGGGAGCCAATTATGAAAACGCTAAATTGTCGTCATGTACAGACCCACCAGAAGCAGGCCTGTGACCCACTTTGGGCCCTAACCCACAGCTTTACAAACCACCTACATAAAGGGAGTATCAGAATATCCCAAGCTCTTGAGCCAGCAGGCCTCATGCCTATTTTCTGTGTCTCTGTGCGTTTCTGCCTTAAAAGGTAGGTTTGATTTATCTGTGCTTTCAGCTCGGTGGGGGTGGAGCAGATGTGATTGTGTCAGACCCCATCAAGACAGGCTAAGAATAGCTAAAACCATCTAACACCTTAGTTTGAGTTGGTTTGAAATGGGTTGTTTCACGCCCTCTCTGCTGCCTGTTATTATGCTCTTGAGTCTAACGTCATGTTGGAGACTAGGCCAAGTCTGCTGCAGTTAACAGACGCAGGTACGGCTAGCTGAGGCCAAACTTGGATGGTGTGCTCTTTGTTAGACTTTTAGGCTGTGTGTTTGTATTGCCCTCTCTATTTGTAAGTCCCACCCTGAATGATTGACCCAGCAGTGTGTAACTACAGCAGCTCAAGGATCTGCAGCCATAAACAGCGAGCAGAAGTGGCTGTGCGCGCGGCTCACGTCAGCAGGCTGATTAAAATGTATGAACACAGCTAAATGAAATTAAACTTTGAGAACTATAATGCAGGATTGAGATGGATTGTGGCACCAGAGAATTTGTATTCTGGCTGGACTGATGTCTCTGCTGCTTCTGTTGTCGGCAGATTGCTGAGCTCTCTCTCTCTCTGTGTCTCCATTACTCACTGTTCTCACTGTTCCTAAAACAGCAGCATACTAGAAAATGAAATCAAACTTAGTTACTGCTCTGCAGTTGGAAAATGATGGTGAAAGTAAATGTCTGTATACTTGCTGTGACTTGGTCTGTTCACTGAATAACTCAATTTGCAGCTGAACTTCAAGACGGGGGAGACTGTGCGGACCCTTCCTGCACGGTCATGGTAGCATATCCTCTCACAGCTTCAGTCGGTTAAGATCGATTCTTCTTACAAATCATCGTCGTCAAGGGAAATAAACCACAAACATGCGGCCCAAAGGACACATTTAAAAACACATTGGCGGGCAGTTGCAGGTGATGGTATATTAGAGGTGGAGAGCAAACCTGTGTTGATTTTTCTTTTTTTTAATTAGTTCAGCTGATTCGGTGAACACTGTGGCGATACAAGCCAACGCAATGCATCGTTATGGTCATAAACCAGACGGTTAGCCTGTATGAATGTGCTGCTGATTTCAATGTACTTTCTAGTGCATTGCTGCTTTTGCTTTGGTTGTGACACATTGTGGCATGATTTCAGTTACTTCAGCTGTAGTGATTTTAGAGTTTTCAGCTCAAATTTCTCAATGATATTATCAAGAAAAAACATGAGACACAAAATGTGATTAAGTAAAAAAAAAAAGAATAATACAGTATGTACACACTCTGCTGGACTGACCTATTTAGATAGATCGATAAAAGTCAAGTGTAACACATAAAACATTTTTTTTAAATATATCACTGCTGACTAAAAAGGAAGGTTGGAGCAGTTGTCACCAACAATTATTATTGTAAGAAGTCAATGTCAACATCTTCCCACATCTGTAAGCATATATACGCACGATCAAAAATTGCAGACAATGGGATGACAAACGTGTGAACACATCTGTAGTATAGAAAGAACCGCATCCGCTGTCTGTTATTTGGATTATATGCTTTACTGGCACAGCTGGAAGACAAGCAGACACTAGACAGACCCAAAGCTTTTACATTACATCAGTAAACTGAACAGATTTACTCTTTGATAACTTGACAGATGAACAAGATGATGTTCTCCAGTTATGTAGCATTGGACCAAACTTTACTAGCACGTGTTCTGTTTCCTGTAATGTTCACACCTGTGGACACGGTGCAGCATCAGCAGCCTTTAATTTGAAATATTCAACCGTTTTACTGTTTGCGTGTCACAGATGTAATGAAATGACAATGTCCAGCAGCCTTTTGAAATGGGCCTCGGCCAAATATTTATGGCGACTGGATCCAACTCTGAACAACACGCCCTAAAACAGTACGCACCCCTGAACTGTCAGACCAGTTTATAAAGATGGCTTGATTAAGGCCTGTAATATGTCACTGTCTGGTTACTGAAACTATAGGACATAACTCTAACTGAGATGTATGCCTTTCCCCGGGGAGAGCCGCATGATGAGAGTAGCAATTTGTTTCAAAGGGCCTGTATCCCATTACAGGGAAAAAAATTGCCTTTGTGTGCCAGGAAAGTTACAGAACAAGAGCTGGAGTGTGTAATTAGCCTTTGTTAAAAGTCTTACATCTGCTCCCCTTCTGTAACTTCAGTCTCTTCAACACATTTGTGAATGTTAACGTAACACAAGCTGAGATGGTCTCGTGATCCTGGCGTGTTTACGACTGAAAGGCTGTGTGCTCTTTGTGTTATAACACACATACACACATGTCAAAGGGGGACCCATCGGGACCAGATGTGCACAAAAAGCAGCACTTCACACACAAAAACTGGTATTTATGATTAAAGAATGTGCCGTGTGAGTACCCAGTCCATCAAACATTACCCTTAGTTTACACTTAAAGATCGGTTTACTCATCGTGCTGCATCGTACTGCTCAGCCTGTGATGATGTCATAGTGATGTCATCAGGGTCATCTCAGCTTAGACTCGGAGACGACGAGTTTGTAACAGAAAGCCGGAGTTACAAACTGGGGGGCGTGGACATGGAAGGGTCTAATGAAAGACGGATTTGAGTTGCATCATGGGGATTGTAGGATCCAGTGTTTTTGTAGCTTAACCCGCATTAGGAACTATAAGTCAGGGTAATCTTTGATTTTAACCATTGTTTTTCCAATCTGTCTCTTGCTAGTCCACCAAATGTATCGTTGAATACTCAAGCCATTCAAGTCTTGGATCTTTTCAGGACATCATACTGCAGGTTTCTACAGTTAACATAATATAACATCTGTAAGAGTAAACATGTACATCTCGTCGCCCTCATTGTACGTTAATGTTGGAATAACACCCGTCAGATTCCGCCTACTGCTGTCAAAAGGCGCTCAACCTATAGCATTGTGTGATAACTGTGTGTAATGACAGAAAGGCTGCTATGGTACTTTTTAGAGGAAGTTATTGGTGCCGGGCCAACAAGTCTGGTTAACGTCCAAACAGAAGTTTGCTGACATCCATTAACAGATAACAGTGGGAGTGGTAATCAAACTCTTGCATGAGTGTGTTTATGTGCATTTATTAACTGGTGTGTGTGTGTGTGTGTGTGTGTGTGTGTGTGTGTGTGTGCGTGTGTGTGCGTGTGTATGTGTATGCGTGTGTGTATATATATCAAGGAATAATGTGTACAGAAAGGTTTTTCTTTTTCAATCTAGAGCAAAGGTTACATGTGCATATTTCTACGTTTGGTCTTGAATCTACAAGTTTATGCAGCACACGCGTGTGAAAACACAGACATGTGGGGGAAACTGACGGAGACTGTAGAGATCTTGGCTTCGGTTCAGCAGAAACACACACTACACACACACACGCTGAGCAACATACACACGTGACCCACCACTACTGCTCACATCCATACATGATACCCATTCACGAAAAACACACACCCTCCCCTGCTGGCTTACAGAAAACTTTTCTCCTTGTATGGGAAAGAAAATATTTATAGACTTAAAGCTCCTTCCTGTTCCAACCAAACACACACACACACACACACACACTCCTATGGTATGAGGTAACATGTGTTGTGTTGTGATTGTAACATTGATGACCTCAGCATCGTTTGGGGGGGTCTTACTGTAAATCCATCCAAATCTCGCCAGAGCTATTTGCAGCTTTGATCTTTCCTCTTCTTTTTTTCATTATATTCTCTTGAAAAAAAAACACCAGGAGCTGCAATTTTCACAAATCACAATCATTTTCATGTAATAAACAATATAATGAAAGCACTTTGGCATGCAGGTTGGCTTAAAGCAAGAAGGAACCTTTTTGGCAGTAGTAATCACAGATCACCGCTGTGGCCGAGGAGGGGACAATCATTTACTGTTAGCGAGGAGGAGGAGAAGGAGGAGGAGGAGGAGGGGGGCATCAAAGAAGGCCGGGAGGAAGAGCGGGGTGTAGGGAAAGAAAAGAGAGGAAGCAAGTGGTGGTTGATGAAAGAGTTTCTACAACTGAATTGGGGATTTTAACATCCCCGCCCTCTGCACCCCTCCACCTCTCTCTGGCCTACTTTTTCCCCTCTGCTGACACACTCGGATGATTCAGCATTTCACTCCATCTCCCTCCCTGCTTCATCTTTCGCCCTCACGCTCCCGAAACCTTTCTCTCCTGCTCCTCTCTCCTCCTCCTCCTCCCTCTCTCTTTCTCTCTCTCTCGCCTCTGTCTTTTGTTTTGCATTCCCTCTTTCGGTGTCTCCAGCAGCGCCTTCCCTCTCTCCTGAAAATTGAATCTGAACTTGCCCATTATCAGGAGTCATTTGTTCGAATTAATTCTCAAACTCCCGCCGACTAACAGCGGGGGAATAAGCAGCTCCCACAATGCTGAATAATCATTACCGCCACGTGAAAATCTGACATTTTCAAAAAAACAACAACACATTTTTTGTTTTTAGACAGATGTTTGTCAGCGCTTGACCCTATAATACCTCCAGATGACTCCCTTGAGTGCTACTCAGTCAGCACTTAAAGGATCATCTTTATATTCAGGTGGAGGGATGAAAACCACATCATTTTCCATGAAAACAGTGACGACTGAGTCGGGTGTCGTGTCCCGTCGCTCCCCCTTTCATTTGTTCCCTCCCTGTCCTCTTGTTCCTCACCCTCACAGATCTCTTCGCTGCTTCTGTCAACAACTGTGAATCAACTGTGCTCTCCAGCTTTCTCCTCTGCATCCTTTCTCACTTTTATATCTCCCGCTTTTTGGTGCTCTTTCATGTCCTTCTGCAGTCCTGCACAGAAACACAGAGGGTCCTGTCTCTGACCCTTCTCACTCAACATTAAAAGACTTGCGTGTGTGTGTGTGTGCGCGCGTCTTCAAAGGCATTACTACAGTGCTACAACAATAGATGTAACGGACACCATGACAGCATGAACCTGAGCTCTGTTTATTGTGTCTGTTGAACCATCACTGACAGGCTGGCAGACAGATGAACGGATGGTCTTAAAGGAACACGCCGAGTGTTTGGGAGACTCATTTTACCAGTTAATGGCTGTCATTAACGGGTAAAAGACAACAAGATCTCCTCACTGATTTCTCCCTTCCCACATACTGATACATAAGCAAATTTATGCTAAATATCATGCCAAACATGCAGCACTTTCACTGTTTCCATAGGAAGTTAGCATGATGTTTAATGAGAGGCCGTACAATACTAGCATATTGATCCAGGAATTTTGATCTTGATCTTGGAGCTCATAGTACAATGAATGCAAACTCCCGAACATCTCAGATGTTTCTCATATTTATTGCTTTTTATGTTTTCTGTAATTCTGAATTGATTTATCTTTTGGATAAAAGCAGTTTGAAGACATCACTTTGGATTCTGCTGATATTGGGATGAGGGATTTTTCATTATATTCTGACATTTTATAGACTAAACAATTAATCAGCTGATAAAAGAAATAATTGACAGCTTAGTGGCTGCAACAAACAGTTATGTTAATTAGTGATTAATGGAGCGTCGTGGTAGTTCAGGCAGGTATGGCCACATAAACACCTGGCACTCATTCAGCGCTGCTACACTGCCGCCTGCTTTTCAGAGATGAGATGTGTCGAGTCTGCTCAGGTTTGACAACGTGAGTTGGGCCACACCGCCCAACTAAAATGCTTATTGTTGCAATAAATGCTTAAAAACTTGATGTGAGTGTCCTGACCGAAATATGCCTATTATTTTCTCAATTAATTGTTTGTTCTGTAAAATATCTGAGAATTTGACATCTTCAAATGTCTTCTTTTGTCAGACTAAGTCCCAAATCCAAAGATATTAAATGTACTATCACATAAGGCAAAGAAAATCAGCAAATTCTTACAGTAAGCTGCCTGAAAAATGACTTTGAACAATGAATTGTTGATCAAAATAGTTGCAACTAGTGGTTTCAGCTTTAGAGAAAATATGTTTTGCTTGTGTGGAACAGTATCCAGTAGTCCACCCACTTCCCTCCAGTGTGGCTGAGCTGCAGCTGTGGAGAATCACTGACAGCTCAAATGCTTAGAACTCGATTTATTTGGGAAATATGTTCCACTCGGCGGACGTTTTTCTGAGCAGCAGGAGCACGTTTGTCTTTCTTACCATTAGGAGTTCGACAAAGCAGTGGAAAGTCACTGTGTGACTTTCCAGCAAACAATCTTTGTCTTTTAATCTTTCGTGGTTGCTTCAGCCGTGATGTTGTGGCTAAAGTTCACCAGTTTGCCTCTGGGCTGCAGGTTGAGAGAGTAATCTTTCTTATTGGACATCTTCATTCGGGCTGATTCAGACGTCACCCAACCACCAGCAGGTGTTCAACCAAAACCCAGGAACTGAAGATAATTAGTCAGATTTTTGCTTTGTGTGTGTGGTCTGACTTTAGGTTGGAGTTTGTGTGTTTATGGGAATGTGTGTGTGTGTGTGTATTTGTGTGTGTGTGTGTGTGTGTACGCGCGCATCTTGCTTTGCATGTGTTTTTCTGTGTGTGTGTGTGTGTGTGTGTGTGTGTGTAGGATGCAGATGGGGTTTTGGGAAGGGTGCNAGTCTCTCTCTCTCTCTCTCTCTCTCTCACCCACTAGTGCGCGCACACGCACACACACACACACACACACACACACACACACACACACACACCCTGGTGAGACTTGTCACAGTTTGCTCAGTTCAGTCTGAATTCTCAACCGAGTGAAGTCAAAAGGGGCTTCAGGGTTGAACTCTTGTGGATTTTATAAACAGCTCCCCCCTCCCCTCTTTTTGTTGTTCTGTCCTCCCTCTCTCTCTGTCTCCTCTTTCTCTCTTGTATCGAGGTTTTATTATGAAGTGACATTATTTTAAAGTTACACAAAGCCTAACGAGCTCCTTTCAAGCAGAGCAGGCATTTCCTACAGCCATATGAGAGAGAGAGAGAGAGAGAGAGAGAGAGAGAGAGAGAGAGACTTGGGGGGTGTAAGATGGCTCAATGGAGCAATTGTGTGTGCTGGCACCCTTCCCAAAACCCCATCTGCATCCTACACACACACACACACACACACACACACAGAAAAACACATGCAAAGCAAGATGCGCGCGTACACACACACACACACACACA
>NTHP01000223.1:874138-900237 GCA_003416845.1 Oplegnathus fasciatus | reverse complement strand
TTTTTAATGATCTGGCATTTTAGTTCATGCTGCTACTCGATTCTCGGTTGAGCAAATATCCCCTTAGACTATAAAAGGCACTGTGAAAAGAAAGGCTCATGTTTGACCTCTTCAAACCAAACACACCTCATCTATGAAGCAGTCTAATCTCGAACAAGTGTTTTATAAATAAAAGGGTCTTGCTTGAGAAGAGTAGAAAAAGCGATCACTATCAGCACAGTTTCTGCCCGTTTGACTTCTCAACACGCAGCAACATTGTGTAAATCCCACACGAGCAACTACATCTCTCTGACCTCTCGTAAGCCTCACATGAATGACAGCGACTTGTACTGAATGCTAATGACCATGTTAAACACACTCCTACAATGGCTGGATGCGAGCGGGCAACCAAAAATAAATCCCACAATCCCCTCTCATGTAACTGGCGCAGCAAACCGGCCTCAGGCTGGACTCATCCCAGAGACCAATCTCATGGATCCAAATATGTAATAAACTATCTGACCATTGTTTGAGCCGCCGACGCACACGGCAACCTGTGTTAACTTAAGAAAGGGACTAAATTAATGAGAGGATCTGTTAGATGGAAAAACCTGGACCTTTGTCGGGCCAGCACTGTCTGATGAACACAACTGTGTTGTAACGCTTTTAATCCAGACACACTATACTGGGAGTCCCAGATGACCCTGTCCTGATTAACAGAATCAATCAATGAATCTTCACAGCTAATGGAAAATGAACAGCAAGCTCTAAACAGAAGAGTTATACAGATAGGAAGTGTGTTTTACTCTGAGAAGAGCTCCTAATATACTATGTAGGAAAAAATATAAACAGCTGTCTAGTTTAAATGTCATGAGAAAAATAGCTAATATTAAATATATAGAAACAACTGACGTTTTCTCATCAACAGATGCTTTTTTTTAAAAATCAAACCAAAGAAGTCCACTGTGGAGTTGGGGGCTCATATTATTTGTACAAGCACCTGACATCTATAAAGAAGAGGCAAGAAGAGAAGACAGCTCACACACAGAACAGAACACCTGAGAGAAATGACCAGAAGGGGGCAGCACAGGACCCCGAAAACACAACAAGTTGAGAGGACAGGAAAAAGAGAAAAACGAGGGAGAAAAAGAGATAACGACACTACAGTATCTTGGGTGAAGTTCAGGGCGCAGTGCATGTCGTGGTCATGCAGGACCGTCCAGCACCATAGACGACTCTGCTGGACAACAACCAGGTGGGTCAAAGAGAGAGGGAGGGGAATCAGAAGGGACCGAGCACCGCTTGTCCCGAAAAGCCGAACCAGGCTTAGATGTGTGGCTTTAGACATTTTCTGTGTCAGGTGGAGCTGGGACTGTTCAGGTCTGTGTTGTGCTGGGCTGGACTGAGATATCAGAGTTCTGTTGTTGTGCTGGCCTCTGTGGGCCTGTGGTTCCTCTGTGGATGCTGCTGCTGCTGGCTTATGGTGGATCTGGGGTGGTCTCTTAGTGGCCGTCGTGCGTTGTCAACATTTCCTCGGCTCTCCGGTGCAGCTCCAAGGCTGTGACAGTGCAGATGTCCTTGGGGAGTTCTGATTTCCTCCGCATCAGTGGGCGCTCTCTACGCTGATCTTTTTGGATCTGGACACAGAGACAGAGAGGGATCAGTAACATTCAGCACTAATACACACTCCAACCTACTTCACAGTCATTTCACTTCTATACCGTAGGTTCTCTGCAAAGGTGAACAGACAAGCCTGACACTTATTTATTTATAAAATTGTTGCTGAAGAGTAAATAATTGCATGGCATGACAGGATAAGTGCCATAAGCCTCATGACGCAATATGAAAAGTTAAAATATAAATGCATGCAGAAGAGAATTACCACTTGCAAAGGCAAATAAATTACTTTAAGGGAAAGAGTTTAGATTTAGTTCTTAAATTCTCCCAGTTTGTCCACGGTTCCACTTGGGATGATACTTTGTGAGTTACATGACTCATTTCTGTTAGCCTTGAATAATCATCTTGACAGAAGATATTATTTATGGGACAGAGTGAAGGAGACCGTTTTTCTTCCTAGTGTGTAACATTACCTGAAATAGCCTCAAATGTTTTAACTGTGGCTGGTTACCAAGTGATTTTGTGTCTGACCTTCTGTACATACTTTCAGCTAAATGCTTTCAAGCCTCATGGATTCCATTTGAGCACACACAATGTATACAGTAAAAACTAAACATATTAAATTTTAAAGCTAAACAGTTATTACTAAACAATAATTTTACTAAAGCAATAAGAAATGTTCGACCTAAGAACACAGTAAAACATCTGCAAGTGACATCAGACGGAACAATGCAAACACGGATACGGTGAAAGAGGACAATTGTCGTATTTGGATTAATGCCTGAGTGGTAAAACATATAGTATTCAAAAGGAACTTGGGCCGCTGAAAGGGTACGTAGTAGAAAGGAGAAGACACAGTGGCTTTTTGTACTAGTTGTACACACATGATGAGACATACATTGACTCAAAACTATGAGGCAGCTTCCAATCATCATTATGAACAAATCTTCATTGTGTTTGAAAGGCAAACTCAAGTAAAACTACAGTAATTTACATATGAAATGAGAATAATTTGCTGAGATCTATTGAAAAAAGCCAGCTGATGGCATGTATAAAGACAAAAGCAGAGCTGCGTTTCTCCAAACCAATATAACTAATAGTGAGTATATTTTTCAAAATGCATTTTAGTGGGAAAACTTGATACAGAATAACCCCTTCAACCAGTCTATTAAATCGTAGCTTTAGTGGGTCTTCACAAAGCAATCGAACACTCCATTTCTTACCTGTGTGGCTTCCTCCTCCACTGCTTTCTTCAGCATGTTGACATCGTCTAGCAGCGGCCCGTCTGTCTCCATGTCCATCGGACCGTCCGAGCCTACCGAGTCAATGTACATCAGAAACTGTCCAGGGAGAAGAGAAGAGGAGGAACGGTTAAAAGGCACCACATCACTTATATTACTTTGTGGTCTGTGCTCAATTATTCCTGCTTTTGACTTTAAAGATATAACGAGTAGGATTTTCCTAAAAAAAACGATGTATAGACGGATACAAAAATGATCCCTCTCAATCATCACTTATGACCCACTAGAAGTGTGTGGTGGTGTCTGTATCTGCAGAGACCCTGCCCTCTGCCTGTATTTTCTTATTTTGCTGTGCTCGGGACGCTTCCTGGCATCAATCTTTGGGCAGTGGTGTGTAACCCCCAGCCAATAACAGCGTGCAGGGTGTGAGGTGCGGGGCTCCGTAAAAACGCAGCGACCAATTGCCAGATCAAAACCACGTGGGTCCACCAGAAGCGCATGCGCTTTGAGCCGTGGAGTTTTGAATGCTGCATTTACAAACAGCAACCAAGGAATCCTACTCGTTATGCCTTTAAATCTTTGATCAACTTTAACTTAATCAACTTAAAGACCCATTTTGGACACATAATGACCCTTTCTCTAGTGCCACCGTGAACATATATGGAGCTTCTACCCGCTTCTAGAACTTTTGAGGCTGTGATTGGAGAAATGCAATTGAAGCACTTGCACTATACTGGGTGTTTATTGTAATCACAGAAACATAAAATTGTCGTAAAAGACTATAGTTACTGAGGCCATCTTGAAATACACCATCAGTCAGCAGGATGTCTGCAGTATTAATGTATCACTGGGTTAAAATCTCTTTGCTCACCTGTGGGTTTGACTTTGCAAGATTCTCAATCTTCAGCCACGCTTCTTCTCTCTCTTTCCATTTGGCTTTCTCTCTGACACACCAAACAAAACAGACGAAATCATTAGAGACTGCATCAAAAGGAAGAATTTACTCAAAAGATACACTGCCGTCACAAATCTGCTTCATTCAAAGCACTTCAGGAGTTTGTGGTTCTGTTTACTTTTCTGCTGTTTGTATGTTTTTTCTATGATGTTTATAGCTGCAGCGGCACTGGAAATTCGTATGTGACGTCTCGCTTATGACTTACTTGCTTTTCTCTGCCCTGAACTGTTGGGTGCAGTCATCAAACAGCTTCTGGTTCATCTCCATGAAGAGTTTCAGAGCATTGTAGATCAAACCATGGATGGTTCTGCAGACAGACAAAGATTACCACGGGTCACTTGATTTATGAACTTGGTGGAGAAACACAGAGATAGACACAAAGGAAAGCCTGTGGAGTGACTCACTTGTTCCAGTGGGTCTTGGAGTTGCGGTAGAGGGACGGGAACATGATGGGCAGGATCTTGGCGGCGTTGTCACTGATCAGGCTCATGATGTACTCATTGTTCCAGTAGTACAGAGCTCGTTCTGCCACCTAACAACACATAAAAGATAACACATGTAGATGGATAACTTTTGGTGGAAAAAAGAAAGTGTAGCCAACATAATAAATCACATTATATGTGTGCTGGGATGAATGTCAGACCTGAAAGTGAGGGCTGGACACACACTTGGCCAACTGTCTGAAGAGGGGCTCCATTACTTTGACAAACTCCGAGGGCTCAATGACGTCCAGGATCTCCTCCAGTTCGTTGAGGAACATCACTTCTTTTGGACTGTGGGTCTTTGGCCAATACTTTAACAAAGCCATCACCGTCTGCACACAAAAAGGACAACAGATTTATCAAAGAAGAATGTATGAAGGGCTGATCTGTGCAACCAATAATCTGTTCAACTACAGGAGCTGGCATTTCAAAAAGTTCGACAGACATATTTAGAGAGATAAAGCACAGATAGTCATGTATATACTTTGTTTCATTTCACTTTTCATTGGGGATTGAGGACCTAATCCACTAACATCAGATTAAGTTTGTTTTCTCATCTCTTGTACTGAAATCACAGGCTAAGCAAGAAAATGGCCTACATCTTGTTTTCTCTCTTTTTATCCCCTTTTTTCTCAAAATAATTCAAATACATTTCCTCTGCTCTTTACTAAGATTTTAAAATAATAATAATAATACTGAGCAGACAGGATATTGAAGGATAATTCAATCAACACTATTAACGACATAACAACATTAATAAATCATATCTTACCGGTTCGGTGAGGGTGCTATCCTTCTCTAAGAACTGTACCACACAGTAGGCCAGCTAAGGAAGCAAAACAACATAATGTTACCACTTCAAAAGAAACTGCAGTATTGAAAAACACTGATGTTGTGAGGTTTTGGGTTTTTTAACAGCAGAGCAAAGCACAACACAACATTTAAGGCTGACAAAGTGGTTACCTGCGGGTGATATACACTAAGAGACTTGACTTTGTGTAAAGGCAGCAGAACTTTAAGCAGGAATATCTTGTGCTCTTCTTTCAATGGTAATGCAAATCCATTGATTATGCTGTAACAAGAAAGGTGGTCATTAGGAAGTGCTTGAGTTGTACTTAGGAACAACAGAGATGAGACAAAAACAAAACTACACCCTGAACCATAACCACCAGCAAAGGTTTATGGATGCACCTCTCAAAATATCTTACCTGCCTAATATTTCCAGTAATTCTGCTATTCCATTATGATGTTCAGTCTCATAAATGAACCTGAAAAACAGAAACACGGTGATACATCATGGTGGCACATTCAACAAAACACACTCCATTAGTCACAAACACAAGTGTCACTAATAAACTTAACTCAACTATTCACTCACCTATAAAATATGTTATTAATCTGTTTCCTAATGTACGCTCGCAGGCCCAGGAACTTGCCATAGATGCGATGAAGAGTGGTCTTTAAAAAATCTCTTTCCCTGGGGTCTTCACTGTCAAACAGGTCTAAGAGCTGTGCACAAAAAAAGGTTACTGAGACACTGAGAGCAAATTCAACTATGAATGACAAAGAAAAATACACTCAAGCATCATGAAAATGCATCCCTAACCCACAAACTTGTATTATGATGTGCTCACCTGCATTACAAACCTCTGGTCAATATACTTTTTGGCTATGTTTGGTTGAAAGTCAGGTGACTCTAAGAATCGTAGGAAGAACTCATAGACAAGCTGTGGAAAGAAGAGCAAAGGTCAAAAGAAAAGTTACAACTGAATGGACTGTGTGTGTGTGTGTGTATTTGTGTGTGTGTGTGCGTGTGCGTGCGTGTGTGTGCTCTGTACCTGTAGATGTGGCCATGCAGCCTCTAGCGTGGGCTCATCTTCCTCTGGGTCAAACTCGGCACCCGTGGGGTTGGAGGATGGCGGCAACGTCCTAAACATATTCACAGCAAACTGTAGAAAAAAACAGAGAAACGTAGGTGAGCTCAGCAATCCACTAAAAACACAGGGGATTCAGGATACATGATTACAGATTCAGTTTATTTTACAATACAATGTATACAAAAATATTAAAATGGACAACACAGAAAGTGACAAATTCTCTTCAAACGCTGGTGTCCAAAGACTGAACGTGCCTGAAAAAGGCAGTAAGCCATTTGACGACACTTATTGTGATTTAACATGCAGATCGTGATATATCTTTCAGTCCAGCCTGATATCAAATAAAAATAAGTGTGGAGTGCCGTTTACCGATTAAAGCAGAAGAAAGAAAGTCGAAATAAATTAAGGGAGATAAATTAAATAACTTGAAATACAACTACGTTCCAGTTGACTCTTGGCTCACTTAAAAGTGAAGAACAAGTAACATGTCACACTTAAGTCTGGCAATTGTTCTATAAATGCCGATTGATGGATTATATCTCTCTCTATAGAAACTGAACGCACACACTGGAAGCAGTGGACTTTTCTTCACCATTTACATCGGATGCTCAACAGGTGACTGAGCATCTTTAGTGTGTGTTTTAGCGCATTGACATACAATCAGCTTTTATACTGCATTGAGCCTCACATTTAGCCAGGGTGAAAAAATAACAGTTGCTATTGCCAAACCCTAGAAAACATTAGCTCTGGCTGTGAAGTTTGTCTACTCCACCCGCCACTTTGACAACCGAGGATTGAACGTTTGCTCCAAAAACACATCTGACAGCTGAAACAATGAACCTGATGGGGTAATCCAGAAATCCATCAGCCACAGTATTTGACAAGCAAACAAAGTTGTTTATAATCAGTAACTTATCCCACAATATTACAACAAATAATCAGTAGGTTGCTGGGGGAGTTGATTGCTAAGTACTAAAGAGGAAAACAAGCCTCTTCGCAGAAACTTTGCAAAAGAAAAACAAACTAAAACAGAGAGATATGTTGGTTATTTTACTGCACAGATTACAGTAAAAAAAATACATGTGAAAACAGACACTGGTACAGTGTTATGTTGTTATGTTTCACGAAAATGAGAAAATGTTCTTTATGAAAAAGAATGAATGAAAATTTGTACTGATGGGTGAATATTCCCTCTTGTGCTTGCCTGTTTCACTGTAATACCATTCTCCAAACTGGGAAGCATCCATCTATTTTCCCTCTTCGTCTATTCTCACTTCTTCAGACAGCACACTTAAGACAGTCCCTCCAGAGTGCAGTCGGCCAGAGGTCAAAACACACTCACTCGCCATCATGTTTATGTTCTTAGCAGAAACCATTTCTTACTTCCCCCCAGAGAATGGGACTAATGGAACAACCACTGTCGTGTCATCCAAAGGTCTGCCAAAATATTGTTCTAAAGCTTGAACACCGAGGCATCAAACATGCCCTAAAAGAACAAGGGCTTATGGGAGAAAATAATAATAAATTATTAAAATAATGCCTTAACATAAGAATACACTCTTTATGGCTATAAAGGAGTTTGTCATGTCAATCTCCATACTTTGATGATGAAAGCCATCAGTGGACTTCAAAGAGTCTTTGTCTTTAAGGGGGCAGGGGGAAGAGGCTGCAAGGAGTGCGAGTATATTTTCATGCTGATTTGGCAGCTCTGTTGCATTTTCTGATCAAATAAAGCCACGACAAGGAGGATGAGGGTGAATTTGCACCTTGATCATCTGCAGTTTACCATGTGGCATTGAGGCAGGGCTTTGATTAACATCAAAGGCTTTTTAATTTGGCTTGGGAAAGCAAACCTGGTACCATGAACACATCCAGGCCACAACCTCAGAGGAACACATTTCTAATAAATATACAGTAGGAGCTCAATGACAGCCTCTGACTACAGCCCGACTGAATGAACAGGTTCAGACCAGTAGAGGAGCTACAGATGATTTAGCTTTAGTGATCTCATATGGGTTAACTTTCTTGGCCATCTTTAGACAAACAGCACCAAGTGACCACTTGAGGAGAAACAAAATAAATGGATCACTTAATGGCTTACCAGTGATTTAAAAGGACAACAGTTGAGTTAGTTTTATGTGACACAGATCTTTGGGTTCAAACTGAGGTCAGTGATGCTCAGTGAGGAGCCAAAAAATACAAAGACAAAATACATCTCAAACCAGTAAATATTTCTGGCAGTAGAAACCACAGTACATTCTCTTCCCATAAAGCCCACATGAAAAAGAAAGATTTAGCTTCTTAACAAATAACAGATCCTTATACAGAGGTTAATGGAATATGAAAGCAACAGCTACATTCTACTGAGTCAGATGACTCCTCATGATCACACACATTTAGCGAGACCGTGAAGGCTCAGCTGTACAATAAGCAAAGCCATATTCACAAGAATGCCTCATAGAACTTAACAGACAATGAAAGAAAATCCCTCTTACCTCAGTGAGACATGAATACACATGTAAATGAGGCATTAATGTAAGTGAAGATTCCTGAACCTAAACGACCTTCTGTACTGCTACACCTTATCTGAGCCAGACAGATACGAGACAGGCGTGATACGTTTTATGGAGCTTAATAATAATATGGGCGTATCATATAAAATAGGCTTACATTAGCTGCAGGATAACATCACTAGGTCGGGTAAGCCTATGTTATCCATCATAGGTGATTATGGCTGCCAATTTACCAATTTAAAGTGGGAGAGGCTTTCAGGGAAACAGGGATGGTGTGATTAATGTTCTTAATGAATAACAGGAACTTCACATAAAACTGCACATCATGATACTATTTTAGATGCAATGATACAATGAAACCCACAAAAACAGTATGTTATACAGGTCCAACTTGACACTTATAGATATGTTATAAGGTTATATGGAATCTTTTGTATAATCATAATGACTTGTGAATATTTCACTCTGTATAATTGTTGCTTTACACTGTGTTTAAATAAAAGGTTACTGCGCTGAAATACAGGATTAATTTCTTATTATAAGCGTGTATACATAAGTCAAATCACTAGACAGAAACACCTCTAGTGATATTTTGGAATTCACAATTTATAAGACAAACCAAGGGTTCCTCTTTACATGACTAAAGCTGTAATCTGATTGTAAAGTCAAGTAATGGGGTATTAAAACCAACATTTGGGTACAGTAAACAAGAAGAAAGAAAGCAGCCTGTTGCTTTACCCTCCTGAAAGACTCTAAAAACATGCACGTAAGCTATGTTGTGATTGTTCACAAAAATAAAGCTTTTTGAAAGCACACTGCCTCTCTTATTAAAGACCCTACCTGTAATATACTGTATATATACCTGTATATATACCTGTATATCAACTCTTCTGCAATGTCCAAATATAAAATGTAAACTAGAATCTAACATCTGCCCTCAAGATTTAATTTAATACAACATAAAAATATCTTTTAAAACAGTAGCTGTTACAAATTTACTTTAACAGTAGCCTAAAAGCAACATCCATCCTTTATCAGCTCACATTGTGAAGAAATGAAAATGCCACATTTTTTTGTCATGCCTATAAAACAAGCAAGCAACTGCATTGCCTTATAAACCGGGACTTTTTACTGTGAACTTTGTGTGATGTGAATGTCAATGACAAATCCAAGTCTGTAATTCAGTCTGTTTAAATACTGACCATGTGAACCACCTCTGGGTAGATGGGTTCGGTGATGACGTTCCTGTTGTGGGTGATGTACTCCACCATCTCGCTTAGTGCCGCCCGCTTCACCTCCTTCCATTTCAGGTCACTCAGTGGGTCTGAGACAAAATCGAAGAGGACGCAGCACTGCCGCAACTTCTGGATGAACAGCTTCTCCTGCTCTGCAGGGGGAACATCTACAAGACACAAATTGAAGGAAGATGTAGTTAACAGGTCTGCCACTGTGTGTGAAGATTTCGCCTCTAACAGAAAAAAACAGGAACAAATTCTCATTACCAGACAGAATGTTAATCCTATTTAACAACAGATACAACAGCAGTGAGGTGTAACTACACATTCAAGACAGTAACACTGTATCTGAGAAAGCGTCCCTCACACTATCTGAGCTGTCACAGACCAACATCTTACTATTGCATAGTTTGCCCAACAATCACTGTGACTTTGACTAAAGTAATCCAGGAAAATGGTAAATGTTAGGCATAACAGAGTGGGTCATGGAGAAGTGGCCAAAAATGTTACTGGAAGTTTAATATTTAGCATGCAAATGCATCATGCATGATGCTGTAGCACCTGACACTGACTACACTGACAATGCAAAAGTAGTCCATGTTAATCTTTGTTTGTTGCCATGGTAATCAGTGCAAAAAATTATTGTTAAAATGTTTGTGTTGTTAAGATATTTTTCTCCCCCCATCCCCTCTCCTGCAGTCAGTGATAATTTGTACCAAAGCTTCAAGAGTTGCTCATGTTCAGTGCAGCTGTATTTTGCTACTGTGGAGTTCATGTGGTGACATGTAGAGACTTCATTTACAGACTTCATAAATCAATAACTTTGCCTTTCAGAGACAGTGTCACCACAACATTAATGATGCAGAGGCTCTAAATCTGCCTCCAGGAATAATGAGCCACACCTGTCTGTCCGTGAATAATCATTAACTTGCAATTTAAAAATCATTACACGTTTTTGTAGCTGCTGCACACTCACTGTCAATGAGCAAATCTCCATTCTGTGCCAGTGTGCATGCATTATCACCATACAACAGCTGCCTCAGATAAATCAACACTCTTACTCAACAAAATAGGTAATCAATTAATTAATCAAGCAGGCAATCAAATAAACATTGTTATAAAATAAGAGAAATAATATAATAACTACTCAAATGTTGCACCAAAAAAAGGTATGTCTTGAGCTCATGTTAAAATATATCAAGACTTTTAGCAACCCCCCAAATACTAGAAGCTAGGAGCACAGGAGCTAAATGCAGAATCACCAGGGTTTTTTGTTCTGCACTTTGGAACCGTAACAAGTCTGTTCCCAGAGGACCTGAAGGGCTTTTCCAACTCGTACACCAAAAATGTTTCAGACACAAAAAGGTACTTAAGGCCATGTAGTGTCTTATAAAAAAGTAAAAGAACGATGCTAAAACTACAGGTAACCATTGCAGGAATTTGAAAATAGCTATTATGTGCGGTCTCCCTCTGGTTCTTGTCAGTACTCAGGCAAGTGTTACCGAATTGTGGCTTTCTGGGAAGACCAGACAGGACACCATTACTATAATCAGTCTATTGCACTAGTAAGAAATAATAATATATGCTCTGTCATGATGTAGCTACTGCAATGGGACACGGCGCTTTCACTAAGGGAATAATTATTTTGCTTTCAAATCGACAAAATGTTTCTCCTGCAAATCATTTAGCCTCAGTTGTTCAGATTCCCAAGCTATGAAAAGTACCCTGAAAGCAAAAAGACGTGCACCGGTGCTCATTCATTTTCGTCCAACATGGGGATTAGAGACTTCAAACTAAATGTCACCTTATAAAACCTACCTATAGGGCAGCATTAATTTGTTCGTCAAAGCCTGTGAGTTATGAGTCAGTCTTGTCTCCCCATTAACAATCTGTACGTCACCATGGTGACCACGGGTAGAGATAGGACTTTGGACCAGGGGGTGACCGCTGCTAATCAAAGATGCATGCAGGCTGCTGCTGCTGTGACACTGGAATCATCTGCTGTTGATTTGCTGAGCCCATCAGCTGCAGCCAAGAGACGCGTCACATAAACTGGCCTTGTAAACATGGATAATACCAACTGGCAGTCAAGAGAATAACCAACTCAATGAACACTTTCTACAACATTTAATGAAAAGATAGAAATGCAGAGGTGTTACTGTAAAGAAACCATTTGCGTCATTATGTTCACAAAAATGAAACAAGAAAGGTTTAAACGTAGTGGAACTTGGTTAGGTATGCAACAGGTAGAGCCTCATTGTGACTACAAATTCCCAAAGGGCAGTCCAAGATGTTCCAACAAAACACATCCTAAAATGAAACCACAAAGATTAAGATAGTAATATTCAACTCTTACAAAAAACCTGTACTGACACTGATCAGCTTGTGGATGCCATAAGTCAAACGCCACATCACATACAGAACACAGAGCCAACATCAGACAGTAACAACTAGTGTCAGACTGAAAACATATTGCAGCTTAGGCCCATCAATATAGGCAGCACAATAAGGTGAAATTCAGATTCCAAAGAAGTGGTGTATTTGGGTAATTTAGTTTCTGTAGCAAACAATGCTATGAGGTTACGTTAATTGAAAGTGTAAACAACCCCACCCCAACCAACAACAGCTAACACCAGAACATACACAAATGTTTACCACAAACACCAACAGCACACAAGTGAAAAAAACAAACAAACAAACAAACAAACAAAAAACCCTCCATACTAATTCTAATGAGCCTACAAAGCAAATACCAATTTTAAATACTGTAGGTTCTTTCTCATTACAGGAAACAGATACACACGTATGCACACTAAACAGAAAATGGCTTTCGTCTTGCTGACATCTTTTCAAGTACCATTTCATATCCATTTGTATACTTTCCTTTGTAGCAACCAACACATTAAGCAGTCTTTTACAATCACTTACTAGACAATGTGTCCACAGGCAGATATATTCCAAAACTTGCAGGTGAGATGCAAACTTATGTAGCAGCTGTATTTGCAATGAGGAAGCAGCCAATACCATCATCTGTAGGCCTAATTATTAATTGGTTGTATTTTCTATGCAGCCCTCTTTGGAATCACTGGTACAAACATCAGAGTTGATACCAGTCAAAAATGTAATTACTTGGCACTGGTGAAATAAGCCAATTCTAAAGAGATCCAGTACTGTAGGTTGTGCACACTCCCACACGGGCTAGAACCTGAACCTGGGACTGACAGCACCACCAGACGGACTTTCCCTCCACCTCCACGTTTCTGAGTCACAGTGGCACAGCTGGTATTCAACACACAACAAGAAATGCAGCTACCTGTGTGCTACCTGCAAATGCCGTATTTTCTTTTCTATTGTCTATTGATTTCTTGAACCAGAAATACTTTGCATACTGCATTATATTTCCCCCCAAACAGAGCGCTCGTAAAACCATATTTACAGCTTGGGTTTCCTGAGGTGGTGGACGAGGTGTCGTACGACTTGTTCTTTGAGTATCAGCCTTTAGGGCTTGCTTGTGCAATATAGTACCTTGGAACAAGGAGTCAAACCAACTGATAACAAAGCATTTTTGAGTCTAGACGTAGTGTAAAATAGTGAGAAGTCTGTAAGTAGCTTTGCAGTAACATCATATTTCATTCCCTCTATCCACACTATTGGCCACAAACAGGATCTAATCGACCGCATCAAAGGTCAAACAGCTGGCAATTTGCTTCACCCCTGAGCTTTGGCTACCACATCCGTGGAGAACCCTAATGGGGATCTGTTTTATGTTTAAACACTGTGTTTATGTAAGGCACAGCTGAGTATATTCTTTTGTTCTGTCTTCCTTTCCAACAAGCTGCTGCCACGGAGCAATATAACTTTTCTGGGGAAAACTTGCCAAAACTTTTTGTGTCCATTACTTTTTGCCTGCTTGCTCTCTAGCAGATACAAAACCTACAAAAAGTATTCTGCCCTTTTTTCACACTGAACAGGAAAAGACATGACATTAATGTCAAAGTGCAAACAAATCTCTTCATATTTATGTAAATTAACAACAAGAACAAAAGGGTTCAGCCCTTTAACTATGACATCCCTTGGCTGCAAAATGTTTTTAAAGAAGTCTTTGAGTTTATTAAGTTAAATGGAGATCATCTGTTTGTAATCAAAGTGTAACAAGTGATTTTAGGTTTAATCCACCAGCACCTGGAAGGTCTGTGAGTATTACTAACGAGCTGAAACATGGGTCCACCCGTGAGCACCTCATCTCATCAACCGCTGAGTGCCAAGAGGTCTACCAGCTCCTGTTACACAACAGCACTAGGGTTTCTGAACAGGCCTAAAATATTAAGAGACATGCTGTGCAACTGCAGACTTCACACACAGGCCTCTCTGCATGGATGGGCAAATAACCTTTACTCATCTAAAGGCTCCAGTGTGCACACAGGAAACCAGTCATGGACAAATTGCTCTCAAGTACAAATCTGAAGTCCCATAATATCAACTGGTGAATATATAATGAACTGATTAATAAACTGGCACCAGTGGAAAATACTTTGTACATATTCTGTGTCAGTGCAGACATACACCAACCAATGCAAATTAGGACAGGTGGCTATGCGCTGTTATGTGTCGATCATTATCCCTGTGTTTTTAAAAGACATGAGGCCATTTTAACACCCTAACAAGTCACAATAGTAGCATGTGCGCAATAATAAGCTGCATGTTAAATGTACACTGCGACATCGGTTTCTAAAGGAAGGTTCATTGCAAAGAAAGTAATGTATGAACAAACATTAGCCTTGAATTTGTTACTCTAAAACACGTGTTCAGAGGTAATCTTAGCTTTTGCTAGAGTCAGTTTCTGTTTTCCGTGCTCAACACTTGCTGAAGGTCCCAGCTTCACACTTGTCTGTTTGCACAGTAACTCAGAAGCCTTCTGGAGATTCAGCAACAACAAGCAGAGCATTTCAACTTGCACGTGTGTCAACTGACAACAGATACCCATATACAACACAATACAGACGCACACACTGACAACAAGCTTTGACCTCACTTCCTATGACATCAGTAGTCTTGATGGGGGATGGGAGTCTCAAAACTAGCACTCCTTCTCACTCTCTCGCCTCCCTGACTGAAGCTAAGCTGTGCAATGTCTTGGCAAAACCCTTCCTCGTTGACATACAAACACAATCCCCCGCTTCCTCTTCCAAAAATACTCATGCCAACAACACTAAGAGAATAAATGCTCTCACTCTCTCGTAGCAACTTTTAGAAAAGTCATCTGACACAAATATTTTCTTCTGCAAAATCCAAAGCAGCAGCTGCAGTTGCTGAACGGCAACAACATTCTTGCCCATCTCCCCTTGAAACACACAAACACAGGACAGCAGAGGAAGCAAATTTCCTATTCTCACCTCTAAAATGCATGAGGGCCACAGGCTGGAAAGGCCCATTGGAGCTCGGTGCATCCAGAACCATCCCACTGGCAGCTCTAGTACATGCCAACATCAGTGAGCTGAGGCAGGAGTCAGGGGAGACGAGGGCAGCCCAGGCTAAGGAGAGGAGCCAGCCTCCATTTTAGCACGAACACTCGGAGCAGAAAATGAAGCTCCCCTGCTGCTGGAGGGAACCAGCTAGTTAGTGATGTCATACCCCACTGCAGCCGCCCGGTTGGCTGGCTGCAATCACATGGGCTGGCTGTCAGAATAAATAAACATGAGGGAAGGGATTGGCTGGTGGGCTGAGGGGAAAGGGGTGGGACTTGTTACTGTGATTGGAGCGAGAACAGCTACATCTGTCAAGAATTTTAAAGCATAAACTACAGATGTGCCATCAGTTTAACCCATTTTGTTATTCAAATACAAGAGTAAGGTCGGGAAATACACATTCCTGTCCAACATGTAGGCTCCAATGAATCAGAAGAGGGGTAAAGTGACTCATTTCTCATTCACAGCCTAGCACCCAACAACAAACCCCAATACCACAACTGACATAACACATTACAATACGCACATTCAGTGCAAAAAGTTCAGTACATTAAAAATAACACATGTGAAACCACAAGTGTTACGCATGCATGCCACAGGGCAAGTTTAGACTTGTTGCTTCATAAAATAAAATTACTTTGCTTCATAAAACAGCTACAAAATGTAACGGGAACACTAGACTATCAACTATAAGCTGAGGTTTGTACAAGACAAGAGACTGTCAGATAAAAGCCCTTTTTATGTGTGTGCTGCCTTTGTGTGTACGTGCGTGAGCTTTTGCATGACAGATGGCTCTCCAGGAGCACAGCCTGAGCCCAGGTGTATTTGACAGAGAAACAGGAAGGCAGGAAGTCTCAATGTGAGCAACACAGGATGTGCATATGCAGTGAGCAGCACTCTGTCTGTCTCAGCAGCACTGGGGACAAAACCCTGCACTGCAAAGCTGTGCAGGAAAAGGGCAAATATACAGTGACGCAGACAGTTAAATGCACTAAAATCATACTCACAAACTAAGTGTAATTAAACAAGCCCTCCCAAAACAGCAAATCAAGCAACAACAATATAAATCTTTTCCCAATCAGACATTGCACTCGAAAATTTCACCCTCTTAGGTAGAAAGGTTGAGTCATAGTGTGCATCCACGCACATCACGACATATACTACCACCAATCCCTATGTGTACTGTGTGTGTCATCATGCTGCGAGGATGGTGGGCATGCATACATACACACAGACAGATACGCACACATATGAACACACGCAGAATGATTTCAACTAATGCCTTTGGCATCCCCAACTAAGTACCATACTAAACCACACAAATTAAATGCAGGGGGTGTTCTTTGCATTTTTGAGAAGGAAAACATATGGTCCACAATGTGTAATTAGCTCATGTTTGCTGCACTGTCACACATTTTAGGAGGGGCACTCCTTTTCTGTGCAATCTGACTTTGCTTACCCCATGAGGATTAGCATTTTATAACCAGATCTGCACAAACGAAGACAATCCACAAACATTTTCTATGTTAACATGGTTTAAACATACCATCCTTAGTATATGCTTCCTTTTTGTGAGATACAAAGTCTCGTAGTTTACACATCTAAACACATTTAAAATAAGTTTGTGCATTATTTTTTAGTCTTCACGATACTCAGTGTTAGTCAAGATTACATAAAGTGACACACAAACAACTGAATTAATAAACACGCACGCTTAGTTTTTCCACTAAATCATAATTTGCTGCTAATAATGTTTCTTTTGTCCTTCAGATGCAGCTCTAAACTTTGGGCTAGATAAAAATACACTTTTATATAATATAGTTGGGGAACTTTTTAAGAGTTTCACAATCAAAGCAGCATGTTTTTAGATCAAAGCGCCACTATGTCTACAGTCGCTTTATGTGATGAGTGTGCAAAAACGCATTATTTGCTGGGTTTCCAGAAAGCACAACTGTTTTAACACATTATAGCTCCTCCCTGTGGGTTTGTACTTCTGCTTTGAGTTGTTCGTCACATTCGGCTAGAACACTTGATTTCAAATGGTCTTTTTGCATCTGCAAGTATATGGGGTATATGGGGGTGACTAACAGTTGATTTGACAAAATATTATGCGTGGGGTTGCTAGTGCTTGCATGGAAAAAAATTACGCCAGTTAACACTAGCTAGTAAGCTTACTATCATTGATTTCTCTGTGTTTTTCTCCCCAATTAAAACTCTCCCAGGTTTCTGGTTTGACTGATGTTTGCTTTTGTTACACTGGCTAGAAACTGTGGACCAGCCATTTATGTTTGTCAGCAATGTCGGAAGGCTTGAATGTCTTAAACTAGGCTACACTGTAAATACAAAGGGAATGAATACATCCCCAGCATAATGATCTAGTCACCAAACACAATTTAGCATTGCAACAGAATCTAACATCAAGTCTGGCTGGTCCTAATTATACAATTGTGGGGTATTTCAGCAGTAGCGTCTAGTCTGAGCATATAAAGGGCTCTTTCTTGCCATCCTGTTCCATAGTCATGGGGCAACTTCCCATCAGAAGATCTGTTGTTCTGACCAATACAAGAAAACGCTAAACACACCCACTTGTTACACTTGTTACTCTCAAAACACTCCTTTGGCATATGCATTCATTAGGCTTGAGCTTTTTGCTGTGTCTGTGCTATTTCTGGCAGTGGAAAGAGAGTGAACTTGTGAGGCATCATGAGTCCGATCCTGGATAGCATGGAGAGTGTGCTTGCTTGTGTTACAGCTTTCTCTAAATTCCTCATTGATAGCGGCAGGCCAGCCAAAGATACACAGCTGAGTGGTTCATTCACAGGTCTGCTGATCTTCAATGTCATGATCCTCTGCAATAAGCACTTACGGCCCAAATCTATTTGGAGAAACCAATCAACACAGCTGAGGCTCTTCTAACAGTAGCTGAATTTAATTTTCTCCTTAAGCGGCTTCCAATGATAGAAACACAGATCTATCAGTAGCCTAGATCAATTCTCATTTATCTGCTTAGTCTAACACTTACAGAAAGTGATCTATTCAAATTAAAGACGCCGTGATCATTATGGCTGCTCTGTATTGCTTTCACATAAAGACTGAAAATATGAAGGGACAAACAGCTCAGATTCGCAGCTGCAGTTATATTGGGAGCATTAGTTTGGGACACATCCAATCACAACTGTTGTACATACTAAGTGGAAACACCTGTGGCCACATGACTATAAGCTGAACACTGACAATAAAACTGTGTTACATTACTGAGGAACATTTTCTCATAATGATATCCAAAAATTGACTATTTCCTTTTGTTGGCTGTAGTTGATGGTGACTGGGTAGGGCTGTCTGTATGTGTGTATCTGTAAATAAAATCTGTCTATAAAAATATATGACTTACAATTTTAATACATTGCAACCTGTTGGGGATTACAGACTAACTACATATCTGGACCCGTAGTGAGAACTATTGTTTACAAAACTACTGTTTACAAATACCATTATAACATAATATTATGCCCAAAATTGTTATCGTAGGATGCTATAATGTCAGATTAGGTGTGATGTTATTAACAGATGTACTAAGGACTCTACAATATCATGTGAATTGGACAAACCAGAGAGTATGGTGAACAGTTTGAACAGTGTGAGATGTTTGACCAGGGAAGTCTCTCTCATGAGGTGTGGGAGTCTTTTCCTGCACCACCTGCAGGAGTGGTAGAGGAAACCCTTCCCTGAAACCTGCCTTGCCCTTTCGCATCCTGCTTTAAGTATCTGCCAACTGTGTTAAAAAGAACATATCTACGTGAGTTTCAGTGTCACTTCAAACTTTTATACCCTTCCTGACACCAAAACTTTAAGTTTTTAAGTTTTAACCTAGATCTTTGTTTGTAAAAAAAAAAACTAAACATACACAAAACGAAGATGGGATTAACATTAAGCATTCTTGTCCAATAGGTTTGACTCTGCTTATGTGTCGCATACATATTGCATACCGTAGTATACTCATTGTTTAAAGCAAACAATATTACATTCTGTTTCTATAGTAAGCATTGAAACTTTTATAATATCTGATTTTACATGGGAATTGTTTCCTTTAGTATTCCTTTAAATGAAAACCACTGTAGAAACTATATTTCCATCTCTCTCTTCCCTTGGTGGATGTCTGGAATAGGTCAACGGCTGAGGACAGTTGCATATTTTGGTGGAATACTGGAAATGTGTCATATTCCTGTTACCTATCATCCTATTACAAGCCAAAGGCTCATCTACCTACATACTAATGAACTCTGTACTAACCCTTAGTGTGTCCTCATAATACAGTTTTAAAAAACATTAAACTAACGCACACTAATAAAAGGAGTGTAAATGTTCTCCTTTTATTAGTGTGCGTTACTAGATTATGTACCCAGTTCATGGATTAAATAATTATTCTACAGTTTATCCAATTACTTAAAAATAAATATGTGCTGCACATTAATTAGAATTGGTTTGTTTTGCACGGCTAAAATATCAGTGGTGGGTTATATCACATTACTGTCCAGACAATTGAAATGTTTGTTCCAGTTAACCAACATTAAAGTAACTCAAAAGTTTGATACTATGACCAGCAGATGGCGACAAACCCAATGAAACAGATACTTCATGCAGGATAGCGCATGCCTTAAAAGAGAACACATACAGAGGCAACAACTGTTGTTGTTCTGTGATTTTGGCAACTATGATTACACTTGAAACGAGACCAAAATGCAATAAAAAAAGCACCTGTAGAGCATTTATCTCCTGTTTACGAGCTACAGTCAGAACGATCTCCAGCAAACATTTATCCAAAATACAAATTTCTTGATTTATGTACTTTTGTGGAGCCTTAAAAAAAGCTCACCATATCAGGTCTTCAACAGGAACCATTTAAACTGCTGCGCTATCGAATGCAAATGCTGGGACAGTTAAAATGCACTCTGGAGTCACAACAAGCACACTTGGTTCATGGGAAAGGCCTGCTTCTGGTCAGGGTTTTCAGTCTCGCCACAACCTTGTGGCTCTGCAGAACAAGCTCTCTGACATGTGTTTCCATCAGGAGGTGGTGAACATGCCTGGAGTGAAAATAGGCCAAGCGAGGAGCCTGTTTGGACAGGACTAAGTGATAATATCTACCGGCCCACTGTGGGATAATGTGTTGCAGAATGTTATCAAAGCTCTCATTGGGTTGTGGGAAGTGCGGAGCCTTTATCAGAAATTAAGTTATGCTTATTGGTTTCTTGACACAGTGCAAGGGTAATGGCTAACCAAGATAAAGATATATTTTATGGTAGAATCAACTCCTTCGTGTGTCCATTAATTCTAATCTTACACAAAATACTGAATGGTGAACAAATGGCACACAATAATACAGCAGCTGCTGTCGCCTTTAGTCACAGATAGTAACTCCACTTTGTCCTGTTATCCTCCAAAGAGAGAAATAACATTTATTATTATTCCTGAAGAGGAATGCTGCCTTTGCTATAGCGTGTTGTAGCGAGGTGGTCACTGCAAGTCGGGTATTCAGACTGAAAGAGCGAGGAAGAAAAACAAAACAAATGCACTCTTCTCTAAAAAAATAAGTAACTAAATAACTAAAATCATATTAAGGTCTTTATTTCAGTGGCTAACAACGGGGAGTTGAGACCTCTGACGTACATGCAATAATTTCCAATCCACATATGGTAACACTGTTGACTGTGCACAACATGCAATGTTCAAGATTTCCTAGACAGACTTTTACCATGTACTGATGCTTGTGCAATCGTTCACCTTATGAAACAGTGAGATTACATTCAGTACAATTCAGGTTACAACAGCCCCATAGACTTGTCATTGTCGTATTAATTATAAACAATTAAACAAATCAAAAAAATATATGTCTTTGAGAGGGGATGTATAATTCTGCGTACGCCCTCTCTTAAACTGCCAGGTAACATTTCCAATGTCCAAACATTTTAAGTGCTTTGTTTCGCTTATCAAAATGTATAGTCATCAGGGGATATTTCAATTGCTACTAAAAGGCTTTTAACATTTTTCAGTGAGAAATGGATCGCTTTTTTTCTCAATCATTTCTGAGTTTTGATCATTTCCAGACATTAAACTATTAGAACTTTGTATTTCATACTGATAAGCAACCTTTCATTGCTTTCCACAGAGTGACTGACTCGTGCTGTCAGTCTTATCTCCACAATAATCTGTAAAATCTGTTCTTTAAAAAAGTTTATTTGCACACGTACTTAATGACCTATAATGCAGCTATAGCCGTTCGTTTTTAGTACACCACCAAGTTATATAACTATTTTTAAAGTGCTGGGAAAAGGCAGCGACAACATTGCTGTGTGTATTCATGCATGCATACACACAAACATGCATAGACAATATGCCTAGAGGCCTAACGGCACTGTCCAGTCCTCGTTTTTCCATCTGGTGCTACGCTGGCACCGAGTTTAGACATTAAAGTAAACGTCAATATACATCTGCAAAGATCCGCCAATTTCTCTCCTACAAGAGGAGGAAGAGAAAGGGAATAGTAGTATAGCTGCCAGACATTGCTGGTCACTGGCAGCATCCTGAAACACAAGGACCATGGAATTAAAGCTTTATCTCTGGATTACCACTAAATATAGACGCTTGGGTTAAATCCAGCGCAAAGTCCATGCCATGTACGTCCTCTGTTTGTTTCCATGTATTGCGTAATGCCATGCTCAGCTTGGTATTAAAATGAGGGTGATGCAGCAGGGGATGTTCATAGATATTTCAGTGTGGAAAGTGTGTGCTTGTAAGTATGCATGTCTGTGAGGCCTGCACTTATCTATGTCAAGATTACAGGGTTTCTTTACCCCACCTGACTAGAGGAAAATTCTGCTCCTTGTATAGCTTCTGGGTGATTTCTTAAGTATTGAATTCAGGCTTCAAAATACTTTAAATTCATTATTTTTGCCCACAAAAAGACAATTTGTCCACAAAAACAATTCTACAACCAAGTGCAAAACCTTCCAGCCTGGAAACATCAGCTCAATTAAATGTGCTTCTGTGAATATACTGTAATTATATGCATCAATTCTAAAACATAGAGCACTGGGAGGTTACTTAATTGTGTAATTAGATGACAGGATTTGGTCGTTGTATGTGTAAATACCTTTGAAAGCAGGCAGTTTCTGCAGCTCCCTGTTGTTGCTCAAGCTGAAGCGAGAGGAGCTCTGCCTCTTGTCCTTTTTGACAGGTGTCTGGGAACCTGGCTGCTTCCCCTTTAGCAGCTGAGTGGTGGGAGGAACACTATTGCTAGCCTTCCTGTTAGAGCTCTGCTGAAACAAGAGAAAAACCCACATTAGTGACCCTGAGGTACTGCAAGTGCATGTGGCACACACAGTGTGAAAGAGCGTGCAAGTACCTGTATGCATGTTGCAACTAGCCAAGCAGTTCAACTGCCACACACTAGATGGGATCTTTTAATTATCTACAGTATGTCACCATTTATTTAACAATACAGTGTCTTGCATTATGTAACTAACGTCATAAACCACACTTTACCCAATGTAAAGATACTATATATAACAGTACATTTATCTTGAGACTCTTCAAGTTCACATGGAAAAAACAAACCATTATGGTTTTCTTATCCACTCATCATCAAGCCACCCAGCTGTGTCTCAGAAGACTTAAAAAAAACCCAGAAGGGTTTGAAGGGCTGAATATAATCCGGATGTGGGATCAACTGAATGTGGCAAGTTTCTCACAGCTGGTCCCACCTGCCTGCTGGGATCCATTCATCAACACACACCTGATGGCACAGAGCTTACTTCACCAGATGCAGCTGTGGAGCTGTGTCAGTCTGAGTCACAGGGGAATTATTACATTCATTTAAGACCCAGCGAAAGTTGGCCGCAGTCTGCAGCACTACAAGACAGGAGCTTAGAAGCTGGGCCACTGGCAAGCTGTCTAGTAAAGTGGGAAATAAACCAGAGCTGGCCTCTATTATGAACTAGATTAAATATTCATGAAATACAAACTAACTCTTCTACTTGTAAGTTCATTAAGCCAAAGTAGAAACATCCGTCATCTATGATTTACTAATCTAATGCTTTTAATGTACTTCCTCATGGGTATGTTTGTTACCAAGACAGCAAATGAAGCCTTCTTATATATCTTAAACATTCCCTTCAGTCTCAAACACTTCTGGTTACCATGTACATGGGACAAAAGGAAGGGCGGGGGGTGACAACAACAGCTTGCAGCCCAGCGATTTCAATTTGTCACAAGGTTGGTGCAGTAGTAGATCTGCTACATGCCTGCTGACACACAACAGCAATCCTGCTTCGTGCTATTGCTTGCTATTGCCCAGCAAGAGACGGCTATGAGGCTGAAACCACAGTTTTAGAAACAAAATCAATTCAGAAGGTCAACAGTGGAGAAACATATCTCAATTCTTCATAACTAATTGGCATCAAGACAAAAAGTAAAAAATCTATGTTTTAGGCAGTACATTAAAGTGAAATTTAAATAAAATCACCGTTTTGTCTTAAATGGGTTTCAAAATAGGGGAGCAGATAACTTCTTTAAGCCCTGTATCTGACAAGTGTGCATTTGGACAGTGTATTACAGCAGCCACTAAAATACAAACAGGTGGTGAACAGCCATTACAATATAAATATTGTATCTCTAGTAAAGAGGAGGACCACCTTTGGCTTTTCAAACTGCACAAACAGATGTCAGCTGTCACACCAGCCCTGAAATGAGCGCATCAAGGTTTTTTGACTTCCCGCGAAAATGAAAAGCCTCCAGTTCTTTGAAGAGAGAAGGATATTGAAATCTTTCCATAATGGTTCAGTGATGTTTAGATATGGTGATTGCAGAGGTTATGGCAGACGTTTGACTTAAATCTGTTTTTTATCTTGGAACAGAGGAAAGTCATGAGACTAATGTTTGAAAACATATTGTGCAACTGGTCCCACTGAAAGTCCTCATTTACGGTACAAGACCATGCAGTGCAATAATTGTGACATAATGGTTTACACCAGATGCCTACGCTATGACAGGACCAACACAATATTTGTAATGTGGGCTGAAGGTACCCCTTTGGCCTTTCCAGATGTGACCCAATCCAGATGTAAGCAAAAAACCCAATGGCTAGTCAGACCATGTTTTCACTGTTTTATTATATAGGCTATACCTTGGCAAGTAACATAGATTGGTGCATTAGCTTTATAGACAAATAGTTAATCTTACGTCAAATTACAGCCTTGAGATGCTCACAACAAACTGTTTTTATGACAAAGATGAGTGTTCGCCTTCCATTTTGGTGAGACTACCAATCCTTTTTGCCAGTGCAATTTGCTCACATTTGTTCATGAAACTATTTTCCTTGCCACCGTATTGATTCCTTTTGCAACTAATGGACATGCAAGTATGACAAGGACTATTAAGTCTCCTTGGAACAATATTGATTGCCTCATGTAATGCTAAAAGTCTGATATAAAAGTAACGACAATAGGATCCCACTAGATGACACATACTGCTAGCTGTCACTGAACTTAAAGACTTGCTCATCCAGCTGCCTTCAGAATTCTGATTAGCTTATTACAACATTTAAGTCAAATTTGTTCACTGGATTATGGGTGGGTAGTTAAGTAGTATGTAAGGCATGCACAGAGGCATGCATTTTCACAATACTTCCTTCAATTATATTTTGCTGATTTTATTAGGCCTATATATCAACATTTTAACTGCATATTGCAAAACATCTGTAATTGTACATGGTAGCAGTACTAGAAAGGATTTAGAAAGTACATTAATATTGAATGCCTCATGTAATGAATGCTTGTCATCTTTAAGCATAATATGACATTATGACAGAAGTAATTAGTCCAAATAGTGGAGAAACCTTGATGAACTCCACTGCTTGGCTGGTGCCCTAAACTGGTGTCATCTATAAGCAATTTAGCACCAAGTTATCAACAAACAGCAGCATAAGTCACGAGAAGGGCAACCAGGATCCAAGTACGACTCAGTCCTGTCAATGAACGCTCTGCTCACCAACAGAAGCCGACTAACCAGCCAACTAAAGATCCATAACACATTGCATCCATGTGACATTCTGATTTAGAAGAGTTCAGTCATAATTCCACTGAAGGTAACTTTGAACCACTGGATGCCTAAATTCCTTTCTCACAATACAGGATTACAGCTGCTACAAGACATCATGAACAGGGTATACTAACACATCTCACCACTGTCTAAACCTGACTCACATTCACTATTAATATGTAAGCAAAGCTTGATGACTTTTATATCACAAAAAGCTGCGATCAAAGAGTCAAAAACTGGTATGGTAAAGCTTGATCGCAAGAAGAATTCTGACTCCATTTAAAAACGTTCAAAGAATCACAAGGCCTAAATCAAGCAAGCTTTTTCTCCTTCCACTTCACAGGAGGTTTTCTATCCTCCATGTGAGTGCCTGCTCTGTTACAGGACAGGTGTACTACCTCCCTTCCTGTCTCATAGGGCACTTGACAATAGAAGTGAGGGTCCACTCAGGGCTCGCTGTTTGGATAAGTGGAAAACTATAAAGGGCTGCAACTCACGATTATTTTCATTATCGATTAATCTGTCGATCATTTTCTCAATTAACCGAATAACTGTTTGGTCCAGAAAATGGCGAAAAATGTTGATCACTGCAGTGTTTCCCACAGAATTAGATTCTATTTGTGGTGGTAGCTGATGGGGG
>NTHP01000223.1:838412-873791 GCA_003416845.1 Oplegnathus fasciatus | reverse complement strand
ATCATTATGTGGCGATCAATGTTGGTATTGTGGCGGGCTGCCACAAATAAACCAATGTATGGGAAACGCTGCACTGTTTCCCAAAGCCCAAGATGACATCCTCAAATGTCTTGCTTTGTCCACAACCAAAAGATATTCAGTTTACTGTTATAGAGGACTAAAGAAACCAGGAAATATTCACATTTGAGATGCCGAAATCAGAGAATTTGGACACTTTTTCTTAAAAAATGACTCAAAGCGATTAATCAATTATCAAAATTGTTGGCGATTAATTAAACAGTTGACAAATAATCGATTCATCGACTAATCATTGCAGCTCTACTATACAGTATCGGGGTTAGACACAGTTACAAGGGCACGACAGCCTAAAAAATTACCAAAGTTGTATCAACATCACTCTTGACTGTGTCAATGAAAATTACACAATAAAAGCTCTATAAATATTGTGGCTATTGTGGTGGATAGCCACAGGTATTTCAGATATTGCAGCCATCCCCTATACTAATAACAAACTATGATTCACATGAGATAAATAACACTGTATGTAAAAATCAGATATATAAAATAATGTGATACAATATTTTTGCTGTATCACCAAGATTTTCCATCATGCTTAGAATAGTTTACTGATTAGAGGGCATAATGTCATCCAATCTGAGCATCATTTTGCACAGACTTTCCCCAGACATACTGCAACTGCACAGCTACTGCCTTTCTGGAAGTTTTTCCAGTATAGTGTCCTGGGTTAGCCTACCTCATGCTCTGAATTCTCTTGTCCTCCACTCTTGCCCACTTTGCCAGACTTAGTGGACTCCTGAAAGAAAAAGTTTGAACTACTTAAGTCAACTTGACATTACCAGATCAGTAGGTTGACACCACTAGTAAGCAGTCTATCAATGAATGCCGCCATGTGTAAAATCCTAGCTAAATATAGCACGCCTGCCCACCCAGTCTCACACTCCTGTTTGAATACAGTGGCGAGTCTGCAGCTAGCTAGCGATCGTTACTGCACACGACCCCGGCTTTCAGCTCAAAAAAATAAACAAAGTGCTCACATTTACACCTAAAAACACACACACGTTGTCAGGGAAAGCAAGTGAATTCAAAGTATACTAAGCTATGTCACTTTTGGATAACGGCGCTTTATTTAAATAAGGCAGCGCAACGTACCAAGTGCTAACGTGTTGGCAGCTAGCTGGCGGTGATTGCTGGTTGGCTAATGTGATGGGACACTGCGCTGATAGCTTAACGTCTTCTTATGAGGCCGGCTTATCGATAAATACGCTGAAATGCATCTCATGCAAACTTTACTCCCAGACGTGAAAACCTCTCGGCAAATTCTCAAACTCACCTTGTCTTTTTTCGTTTTATTCGGCATTGTACAACAACCGTAGCCGCCCTTGCTCCCCTCTCGGATACTCCACAATCAAAACCTTGACAACTCTCAGGGCACCACACTGCAAGGCGGTCCAGCCTGTCCTCGCCCTGTGATTGGCTGCTGTCTGTCAGCTGAGTCCAACGTCTGAGATTGACACGCTGAGCACTGGAAGGTGGTGGGGAGCTCCCTGCCGGTGATAGGTGGGCTATTACAACACAAGAGACAGCAGGCAGCAACAATAACCTGCAGGACTATTTTCTCTGTTTGTCACTTTCAGATCCTGTACCATAATTCTAATAAATAAATAAATAAATATAAAAGAGAAATGAAAAAAGTTTTTAAAAAAAAATGGTTTGATAACAATAAATTATCTGTGAATCTTGGAAAAACTAAATTTATAATATTCAGTAATCGAGTGGTCAGCACAGATGCTCAGACAAAAATAGATAATACAGACATTGAAAGAGAAACGAAGTTTTTAGGGGTTGTTCTTGATGATAAATTGTGCTGGAAATCTCATATAAATCATGTGAAATCCAAAGCATCTAAATCAGTTGCTCTTTTGTACAAAGTTAAGGACTTGTTACATGACAATGCTTTGTATATATTGTACTGCTCAATTATTGTTCCATATTTCACTTATTGTGCAGAGGTTTGGGGGAGTGCGTACAAAACTTAAACTAATCAGATCTTCATATTACAAAAGAGAGCCATAAGAATTATCACCAGAAGTAAATATCAAGAGCCATCTAACCCTTTGTTTGTTAAATTACAGACATTGAAATTCCATGACCTCGGGGACTGTAATATGGCCAAGATAATGTATAAAGCACAGAATCATTTATTACCATTGAATGTACAAAATATTTTTTTAAAGAGAGAGAGTCAGCACAATCTTAAGGGAACATGTATGTTCAAGAAAGTCAGAGCTAGAACAAACTTGAAAAATAGACGTATTTCAGTTGAAGGTGTGAATTGATGGAACAAGCATGAAGATTAATTAAAAATGTGTAAAACAATTATTAAATTTAAGAAAAGGTTTAAAAAATAATGTATTGAATAATTATAGGAAACTGGGCTGACACTTTATGTTATATTCATGTTTATGATATATATGTTGTTCAGTGGGGTGTGGCTTCTCTCGATTTTGTTGAAGTGCTGCTTATTGCATGTTGTGGAGATATTGGGTTGTTGATGAAAACTACGATGTAGCGAAGGATTTTGCGTTTAGTAAAATATGAAATGTGAGAAGGGCAGGAATAATAAGCCTTGGCTTCAGCCTGCACCTTTTTGGTCATTTTGTTTGGTGTAATTGTTGAAATTTTGGTAATTGTGGAATTGAGTGTTTTGGATGTGCATTGTTTGTCTTGATTGTTTGGATTTTTTTATTATTTTTTTTTATTTATTATTATTATTATTATTATTATTATTATTATTAATAATAATAATAATTTTTTATTTCTCTTTCTTCTTTCTTTTTTTTGTGTTTGTTTGTTTTTGTTTTACAGACCGAAATAAAACTGAACTGAATTGAATTGAATATCACTTTTGCACGCCTGCCTCAACAGTATTATATTTCTATTTGTATATATTTCTATTTATATTCTATTTTATATTTTAGTGTGCTATATTTTATTTTATGTACTATATTCTATTCTCATATGTTGAACGTTTGCACTATTTTGTATCTTATGTTCTAAGTTCTCCTTTTGTTGGAGGGAGCCTGAGATTTAAGAATTTCATTGCCAACAACTTCTTCCTGCAATTGTTGTGCACATGACAATAAAGATCTTGAATCTTGAATCTTGAATCTATCTAAGTTGTATCTTGTAAATATTCAAATTATAACTTAAATCAATTTAAATCAATGTTGCAAAATATAATGTAATACAGTATAAACATGCAATGTTTATAGTCATTTCTTCATCAAAAATGTCAAAGATTCTCTTCTTATATGTAAATATTTGCTCTTCTATGCCAAACTGAATACAATTTGGATTTTGGGCTGTTGGGTTGCACAAAATAAACATCAGAATCAGAATCAGCTTTATTGGCCAGGTATGTGTACACATACAAGGACTCAATGTTTATACACAGAAATGGGCATACATACAGCCTAAAACAAGGACAACAAGCTTGACGAGGTAAACATAAATATTAAACTACTACGTACAGATGTAAATATATATATTAAAAAGTATATATTCAATGTATATATACATATATAAAAAACAATAATAACAACTGTAGATAGTAAGACAATAGTGCAATGGTGCAAAGTGCAAAGGATGCTGAAATAAATATGATTACTGTAACAGGTAGCTTTATATACATGAGGTAGGTGACATTTTGAACATTTTGAATGTTTGAACTTGGGCATTAGGACATTATAATGGGCGTTTTTCATAATTTTCCAGCATTTTACAGACCTTATTTTCTGTGCACATTGTGACTTTTATATTAAAATCCTGCACCTCCTTTTCTCATAACCAAGTGTGTTACAGAATATCTTTCACATTCTTCTGTCAAACATGTTTAGCTAATCTACAGACTTTACTGTGGCAACAGTTTATATCATTTCCTGTTTTTACCTAACTTCTATTGTCCTCTGGCTGGTAAACATCCCTATGCCACACAGTTTTCTAGAATATTTGAACAGCTTGTTAACACTGTCTTTGAATACATCAGCTGGTATCCTTTGTGTCGCATTACTGCCATCTACTGGAATTTTACTGTCCCTTACCATGTCTCTTTTCCCCCTGAATTGTACTCATCAATTCAGCTTTCTCCAAAAATCCAGTCACTTTTTTTTGTCTCTGTCAGTTGGTTAATGTAACCCCACCTCTGTAATAGGCCTTTTTCACTTAAGACATTTTGACATGTCAGAGTAGAAAAAAGCACAGGTGTAAATAATGAAATGAATTATGTCTGATTTCTTCAATTGTGCATGCTGGTTCACCATCATGGCTTACTTGGACACTTCATAAGAACAGAGGCATTGTTAAGCTTATTAGTAACACATGTGGTGCTTTTCCTACTGTGACAAGCCAAAATGTCTGCTGTGAAAAAGTATGTGTTGGGTCAGGGTGCTATAAATTGACTATGACCTTCAGTAATCTTGACGTCGTGGGCTCCTTCTGCCTGTTGCTCATCTTCTCGTCATCATGGCAACTCTTTCTTATCATGAATTTTCATTTTCTCTCTGTGTCTCAATGCTGCCACTCCACAGTCTACTGTCAGTCCTGTTAGGACGATCAAGTGGGTGAATGTGAGACGATGTCCTTAAAAGAATAGATTATCTTTTCTTTAATCAGTTAAACTTTTTTGCAAGATCTATGTCACTATATGGCTACAGTCTGAAAAATGTATCAGTGTTGTAAAAATCAATCACCGTTCATGTGCTTGAATACGCCTTTGCAACCCTGTCCTATGCTAGTCATTTGTGAAGTCTACCCTGTAGAGCCCACATTGCAAGTGTCCTGTTCATTTTACCTGACAGCATGAGGATACAGTTATTTGTTTCTGGTTTTTCCCTTATTTTCATTTCTTCCACCAATGCATTTATTTTGCCACCTGATATCTGTACAGTAAATGTTATGAATTCACCCGTTTTGTAAATTACTTCTTTACAGCTGCTTATAACCTTACCGTGACCCACTTTTTCTCTGTAGTAAACAGCTATGGCTACACCATATGTGAATTATAATGTTCATACACTCATGATTCATACACACATACTAATACAAATTTCCTGCCCAGCACATCATTACTGTAGCTATAACTTCTTGTACCTTTATCAATTGTTGTCTTTACACCCCCTCCACAGCAGTTTGAAGTAAGCAACCTACAATTTACCCCTTAAATTTTTGCGAAGATGTAACTCATCTTCAACTAGATATTAATACTGTAATCCTGCTCACATTTTCTATTGTCTTGTGGCAATTAACTATTTAAGCAACAATGGATAGGTAACACATCTGTTGTAAACGTATCAGAGAATCAGTAAGGATGTTCAAAACATGACTTGTTAACATGGTAAATCTTTATTTATGGATCCCACCTGTTTCAAATAACAGTATCAATTTTGATATTATTTACAGTTAAAGTAAGAACACTCAAAGTACATTGGAATGTCAATAAATACAAAAACAAAACAAAACTCAAGATACAAAAAGTGACAACTTCAAAAATAAAGTTCTAAAAGGAATGAATCTGAACTGCATATGGTCAATTCAAGGAGGAATTAAGTGGTCAAAAAGGGGTTGAGGGCGGGGATATTCTGAGCTCATTTACAACATTAAACTTTAAATTTTACATAACACTACATCTGAAAGCTAGCAGGCAATAGAAACAGGCCTAGTCCACCTCCTCCATCCTGGATGTGTCGTCATCGTCCCCTTCAAGAGGGGGCATGTCCTCAGTGGGAGCAGAGGTGACTTCATCTGGTGTCAGATCATCTTCATCAATACCTAAAAGAGGAAGGAAGGAGATTATGAGTCATTGAAGTAATTGTTTATTTGAAATCATTTTCTTGGCAGACATGTTGCACAGTAAAAGTATATCACTGGAAGCTTTACATTGTGTCAGTAAATAGAGATACTCACCAAGACCCAGCTTGATCATTCTGTAGATGCGATTGGAGTGGGTCTGGGGGTCATCCAAGGTGAATCCTGATGAGAGCAGGGCAGTCTCAAAGAGCAGGATGACCAGATCCTTCACAGACTTATCGTTCTTGTCAGCCTCTGCCTTTTGCCTCAGGGTCTCCACGATGGGGTGGTCAGGATTGATCTCAAGGTGCTTTTTAGCAGCCATGTAGCCCATGGTAGAGTTGTCCCTCAGAGCCTGGGCCTTCATGATCCTCTCCATGTTGGCCGTCCAGCCATAAGTGCTGGTGACGATGCAGCAGGGGGAAGAGACCAGGCGGTTGGAGACTGTGACCTGTGGAGGTAAACAAGAATTAATACTTTTTTACTGCCTTAGTTGCACAATAGTGGATTATACACACACACAAACTTGAAACAACACCTCATGGGTTGTTTTAATGCTGTTTAATTTATTAATTTGCTCACCTTCTCCACCTTCTTCTCCAAGATGTCCTTCATGATCTTGCACAGGTTCTCAAACTGAGCCTTCTTCTCCTCCTGCTTCTTCTTCTCGTCCTCATCCTCTGGCAGCTCCAGGCCTTCCTTTGTTACTGAAACCAGGTTCTTGCCCTCAAACTCCTTCAGCTGCTGCACACAGTACTCATCGATGGGCTCAATCATGTAAATGACCTCTAGGCCGGCTTTACGAAGGCGCTCCACAAAGGCAGAGTTAGCCACCTGGTCTTTGGTTTCACCTGAAATACAGACAATGGCAATGCTGTCACACATTGATGTAATATCACATTAATTAACTCAGCTCACCAAATTTTAAAATGCTATTTTAACTGACATTAAGAGTCTATAGATGAAGAGCATCCTCACCAGTGATGTAGTAGATGTGTTTCTGGTTGTCTTTCATACGTGTGACATAGTCCTTCAGGGAAACCATCTCATCTCCAGAGGCAGAGGTATAGTATCGCAGCAGCTCAGACAGCTTCTTTCTGTTTTGAGAATCCTCGTGGATGCCAAGCTGAAAGACAAATAAAACCAAATGTCAGTAACATGCAGTTGAAAACAAATTTGTATCAGTATACATCAATTCAGTTGGCAAAAATTAAATTCTCTCTTCATTAACTACAAGTGTTAAACATGTAAAAGCACTGATATTTGTCTAAAAGGTGTGACCATTGATAACCAGAGTGACTCCAGTTAAACAGGAGATGGCAGTAAGGAGCTCCAAACAAGACTCAAAGCAGCTTTACATTGGCACAATATGGCCAAAGGATCAGACAGATGGCTACTGCGTAAAAAGTCAGAGGAACAAATGGTAATCATTAACTACAGTTGCAAAGGTTCTTGTTAAGCTTTGCACTTTAAGCAAAAGTAAGCTTCATCCTGCCAAAATTCAGATTATATCAGGCTCGATTTGTGATGACATTAATAGTATCAAACCAAGGTTTTAACACAAGGTGGCTGCCAAAAGTCTGAATGCGACAAGATAAGGAAAACAGCTTGTGCAGTGCAAGGTGAGGACACTAACCTTGATGTTCTTGGAGAACTGCTCGTAGTACTTTTTGTAGTTGTCCTTGTCCTCGGCGAGTTCAGTGAAGAGTTCCAGGCACTTCTTGACCAGGTTCTTGCGGATGACCTTCAGGATCTTGCTCTGCTGCAGCATCTCTCTGGAGATGTTCAGGGGCAGATCCTCAGAGTCCACCACACCCTTGATGAAATCTGACAGGATGGATAAAGACAACCTGGTCAGCAACATATTTAAATTTTTAAGATGATAAATGTGTTATTTGAATTATATGAGCTGTTTATTTGATTTGTGAACAAATTGTTCAAGCTAGAAATTCCACATTTGGGCTAATACTCACTGAGGTACTCAGGGATGAGCTCATCGCAGTTGTCCATGATGAAGACCCTGCGCACGTACAGCTTAATGTTGTTCTTCTTCTTCTTGTTCTCGAAGAGGTCGAAGGGAGCGCGACGAGGCACAAAGAGCAGGGCGCGGAATTCCAGCTGACCTTCTACTGAAAAGTGCTGAGGGAAAAAGAGTTAATTAGGTCAGTTATAGGGTCAGTTTTCAAACGATATTAAAATATGCCCAACTTACGCATTTCCAAGTTTAAAAAAAATCATTGAGAGGCCTACCTTGACAGCCAGGTGGTCTTCCCAGTCATTGGTAAGACTCTTGTAGAACTCTCCATACTCTTCATTAGTGATGTCATCTGGGTTACGGGTCCAAAGGGGTTTGGTCTTGTTCAACTCTTCCTGGTCAATGTACTTCTCCTTGATCTTCTTCTTCTTCTTCTTTTTGTCACAAGACTTGTCATGGTCGTGGTCGTGCTCCTCATCTGACCCAACATCCTCAATCTCGGGCTTGTCCTCGTCCTTCTCCTCTTCTTCATCCTTGTCTTTCTCCTTCTCCTCCTCCTCTGCCTCGTCATCACTCACCTCCTTGTCGCGCTCTTTCTCCACCTGCATGAAAAAAATAACTCAGTCACTTGCCTTGATTTTTGGATTACTTTGTTAACCCACGTTAACTGAATTAATTTTGCAATTTATTAGATCATTTAAATTGGTACTTACAAAGAGTGTGATGGGATAGCCAATGAACTGTGAGTGCTTTTTCACAATCTCTTTTATTCTTCGCTCCTCGAGGTATTCTATCTGGTCTTCTTTCAAGTGCAGGATCACCCTGGTGCCGCGACCCATGGGCTCAGCTATATGGGGAAAAGATCGGTCAGTGCAAGTTACAGATAACCCTGGCACCTCCTATAGGTAACCCTTTATCAATAAAACAAAAATAGCAACACAGTAATGGCATTTACATTGCTTACAGTTGTCCACTTTAACTGTGAATGAGCCTCCAGCAGAGGATTCCCAGGCGTACTGCTCGTCATCATTGTGCTTGGTTATGACTGTCACTTTCTCAGCCACCAGGTAGGCGGAGTAGAAACCCACACCAAACTGACCGATCATGGAGATGTCGGCTCCGGCCTGCAGAGCCTCCATGAAAGCCTTGGTGCCTGACTTGGCGATTGTCCCCAGGTTGTTGATCAGGTCAGCCTTCGTCATGCCGATACCTGTGTCAATCAGGGTCAGGGTACGTTCCTCTCTGTTGGGAATGACTTCGATTTTGAGTTCCTTGCCAGTGTCCAGCTTGGAGGGGTCAGTGAGACTCTCATAGCGGATTTTGTCCAAGGCCTGGAGGCAAAAAAATAATCCATAAAATTCCATTTTCAATTCCTTGATTATTAGCAGATTACGATGTATTATAGCTACAGCACATTACAATACTTCCCTTTAAACAAGCTCACTAAACATCTTTGACACAACATGAGATTAAGTAAACAGCTTTGGACAAACTCTGTGACAAACTTACATCTGAAGAGTTGGAGATAAGCTCCCTAAGGAAGATCTCTTTGTTGGAATAAAAAGTGTTGATGATCAAGGACATCAGCTGAGCAATCTCAGCCTGGAATGCAAAGGTCTCCGCCTCCTCCTCCATTGGTTGGTCGTGTGATTCAGGCATCTAAGCAGAGGGGACACATGAATATTGGTTTTAAGGACATGGATTACACATGCACACACACACAAAATAAATTACATGTCCTATCATGGCCTACACAAGTCTGACCTAATAGTTTTACGTGTTCTCATCTATTTTTTGCAGTTATGCAGGCATGTTATGGACCTGTGTGCGCAATCATGTTCACTGGTCTGTGGATTGGCTGCAGCCCAGTGAGTCACTACGCTGTCACACCTTCAACAAGCACTCCCAATCAACTGCGGGTAATGTGCAAGTAATTACAGTTACACCTTACAATATAATATATAATATAACACAATCAACACCACCACAAACTGCCAGTCTCAATAACTACCTTAGAACTCTGACAAAATCTCTCATTTATTACATGGCTATTATGCTACACTATCCATCAGCTGTAAGCGCCATTATCAAAACGCTGACCAAACAATCAGTTGACAGTTAACATCGGTTACATGAAGTAGCAGTGAGGTCTGCATCAGTCATGACAGCTTATGTGTGAGCATGTATCACTTGTGCAGGCAGGTGGTGTGACAGACGGCCCAGCTCTGCTCACTGCTCCACCTGCCTATAATCCATCTTGACTGCTTCTGCCTTTACGCAAGTTACATAATCCCAATTTTAATTTCTGCAAATACAATAAAAGTATATGTGGAGAGTGCAGAAAATGAATTGTACTCTCAAACAGTTTATATTATTAGGTTCAACAACCCAGACCTCAACAGAAATTGGAAACAGCGATGAATTGCTGTATTTCATCCCACAAATATAGATAAATGATGACAGTGTAATCACACTTGCTGTTATTTTCTCCTGCTGCAATTGACATGATTGGTTATTGGCTGATCAGAGAGGAGCAGGTGGCTAGAATTGCATATCAGCATCAGCACAAATGACTCCACCTGCCGGTTTCCCAGGCGAAATGCAAGTTTCTAGAAGGTACCAAGAGGAGAACAGAACTCTCTAGCAATTTCCATAGGACTCCAAAGCTCCTCCTCTTAACCAGCTGAGGAGGTTTTTGTGAATGATGCCCCTGTACTTCACTGATCCTGCACTGAATCACTGTGACGGCAGAGGATGGCATGCACCGAAAATCAGAGAAAACCCTCTCTGCTCTGACTTAGGTTGATTAAACAGCGCGCTGCTGCTGAACACACAGTTAAATCCTGCCTGACAAGTGCACCATGAATGCACCATGTGGCAGCTGTCAACCAGGCTTTGAGCATTGCAAAGGTAATGTGGGCGGGATATTAGTTGCCAAGATAATGTTGTAAAAAAGTTTTGACATGTCAGAGAAATCACGTCGACACAACCGTTACAAACCTTGATGTGGAAATGTAAAAAAAATAACACGCCTACAGTTGTTGTATTAACATAAGCTGATTACAACACGATGCACATTAACTAGATTTTATGCTACCTTCACTTAAATCATCACCATTTGCATCCAGGCATGTCAGAATATTTTCTTATTATTGTCATGTTATAAAATATCAGCTTCGGCTAAGATATAGCTATTTAACAACTGAGCTAATATTAGCTGACATTAACCGCGAATGTCAAAGTGTGTAATATTATATTTTATCAATTGGCATCTTTGTTGTGATGTTATAATCATATAAAAATATTTAGATAATTTACCTTGATCGTCAAACTCCGGTGAAATGTGTGGAGGTCGTTTCGAAAGTCGCACGCACCCCGGTAAGTGAGATATCTCGTGCAGACAGGGGAGCTGGGCTGCTTTAGTACCCGCTCGAGCGTTCGAGAAATCCTGACCTGAGCTTCCAGAACCATCTGGAATCTTCCTCGCGACAGCGCGGTGGTCCCCGCTGACAGGCCCAGCGGGCTGTCAATCACGATGTGTGCGCACACGCCTCTCTCCATCCTTGGCTGGAGGAGGCGGGACTAAAGGAAAGGGGAGGCTGAGCCGGGTGAGGAAGGCATGCGGGGAGTAGAAGCTAGGATGAGCCATGCGGTGCTCACTGAAAATTCCAGAACATGGAGTAAAACAAACATTGAAGTTGATAAATTAAAGTTGCTTCACCTGTTTTATGAACATCCTTTTTTTCCCAACCTATATCAGTTTGTAGGAACCAAACAAAGTGATGAAATTCAGCATGCAGTAGAATTAATAAGCGAGAGAGCAGGTCTTATTTCTAAATACATTTTATTACAAATTTGAATGCATTTCATAAAAAATGAAACAGTTACAAAAAGAGACATAAGCCAAATTCCCAGTGACTTTATATTTCTCTTAATGGTTGTTAGTAGTTATATGGGCAGCTGATACGGTGTAGACTGAGCCACACTGTGGCCTATATTAATTCCATTAATTAACTTGTATTGTCTAGTTAATACTGTTGAAGAAACTGTGTTAAAATGAAATGTCTTTTTGAAGAAGCAACATAACTTACAAAAATAAAAATTAAGAAAGCATGAAAGAGTCTGCTAAGTATTTTAGTCAACTTCCTCCATTCTTGACGTGTCATCATCTCCTTCCAACACTGGCATATCTTCATCAGCAGGCTGAATGAGGTCCTCAACTGCGGAATCATCATCATCAATGCCTGCGAGAATGAGAATGCATTCATTAGCAACCAAGGCCATTTATTAATGTGTAACAGGCAGACTAATTCCTGTAATGTCTGTAACGTCAGTAGTCAGGGAGAATAAAACTCACCAAGACCCAGCTTGATCATTCTGTAGATGCGGTTGGCATGTGTCTGCGGGTCCTCCAGTGTGAATCCTGAGGACAGCAGCGCAGTCTCGAACAGGAGGATGACCAGGTCCTTCACAGCCTTGTCGTTCTTGTCAGCCTCTGCCTTTTGCCTCAGGGTCTCCACAATGGGGTGGTCAGGATTGATCTCAAGGTGCTTCTTAGCTGTCATGTAGCCCATGGTGGAGTTATCTCTCAGGGCCTGAGACTTCATGATCCTCTCCATATTAGCTGTCCAGCCATAGGTGCTGGTGACGATGCAGCATGGGGAAGCCACCAAGCGGTTGGAGACTACAACCTGTCAGTAATGACATGTTGTATTATTGTCATGATGGAACAAAATTGACCATGCTATATTAGCATAATAGTAAGGGAACATTAACATAGATGAGATCGTTTTTCTGCCATTTTCATTACCTTTTCAATCTTCTTGTCGAGGATGTCCTTCATGATCTTGCACAGGTTTTCAAATTTATTTTTGAGCTCCTCCTGCTTCTTCTTCTCATCCTCATCCTCAGGCAGCTCCAGGCCTTCCTTTGTCACTGAAACCAGGTTCTTGCCATCATACTCCTTCAGCTGCTGCACACAGTACTCATCGATGGGCTCGATCATGTAAATGACCTCAAGGCCGGCTTTGCGAAGGCGCTCCACGAAGGCAGAGTTAGCCACCTGGTCTTTGGTCTCACCTGTGAAAGTTAATGTGAATTCATTGAATCAATATTTGAGAAACACTTTTGAGAAAACATTTAAGCAAAAGCATAAAAAGAAAAGAATGGTTGTGGAGCTGAGTAGCTAACCTGTGATGTAGTAGATGTGTTTCTGGTTGTCCTTCATGCGTGAAACATAGTCCTTCAGGGAAACCACCTCATCTCCAGAGGCGGAGGTGTAGTAGCGCAGCAGATCAGACAGCTTCTTCCTGTTCTGAGAGTCTTCATGGATGCCAAGCTAAAACACGAATTGACGTGTTACAAAAATTGAACATTAAACATGTGAAATTCCAATTTTTTAAAAGAAATAAATTCAGGTGGATCAACCTACCTTGATGTTCTTGGAGAACTGCTCGTAGTACTTTTTGTAGTTGTCCTTGTCCTCGGCGAGTTCAGTGAAGAGTTCCAGGCACTTCTTGACCAGGTTCTTGCGGATGACCTTCAGGATCTTGCTCTGCTGCAGCATCTCTCTGGAGATGTTCAGGGGCAGATCCTCAGAGTCCACCACACCCTTGATGAAATCTAAAAAGGAAGATAAAGACTGCTTAGCCATCCAAAGTTAAAAACACAATAATCTTACTAATAATTATTACTTATGAGAGCCGGAATGCATAGTTTTAAGCCCACTAATGTCTGAGACTAAGAATTTGTATGTGAATGATTAGTAATACATGTTATTAATGTTACTCACTGAGGTACTCTGGAATCAGCTCATCGCAGTTGTCCATGATGAAGACTCTGCGCACATACAGCTTGATGTTGTTCTTCTTTTTCTTGTTCTCAAAGAGGTCGAACGCAGCCCTTCTGGGTACAAAGAGCAAGGCACGGAACTCCAGCTGACCCTCCACTGAGAAATGCTGCAGAGACACAAATTAAGTATTTATTAGCTTTCAAAAAACACTACATGATGATAGAATTTCTTTGAATTTGTTGAATTTGTGTTTATTGCCAGGAGGCTTAGCTTACCTTGACAGCCAGGTGGTCCTCCCAGTCATTGGTGAGACTCTTGTAGAACTCTCCATACTCCTCATTGGTGATGTCGTCGGGGTTACGGGTCCAGATTGGTTTGGTCTTGTTCAGCTCCTGAGCATCAATGTACTTTTCCTTGACCTTCTTCTTCCTCTTGTTCTTGCCCTCCTTTGTGTCCTCATCCTCGTCGGAGCCCACATCCTCAATCTTAGGTTTGTCCTTGTCTTCGGCAGCATCTTTCTCCACTTCCTCTTCCTTCTCTCCCTCCTCAAGGTCCACTTCCTTCTCCCTTGTCTTCTCCACCTTGAATATGTGAAAAGAGTGATGGTTTAGGAATTTTTATGTATAAGCGTGTCAATATCATTGGTTATTATTAGGTTTTAAGATGTAAAATTGTTGTTACACTTACATAAAGGGTAATAGGGTAGCCAATGAACTGGGAGTGCTTCTTCACAACTTCCTTGATGCGCTTCTCCTCACAGTATTCTGTCTGGTCTTCTTTGAGGTGAAGGATTACTTTAGTGCCTCTGCCAATGGACTCTCCTACAGGAAGCAATAAAATCAATAATGAGAGCAGTGCAAATTTTTGGATTGAGTATTATATCAATGAGGGAGATAAAACTTACCGGTGTCAGGTTTGACTGTGAATGAGCCTCCAGCTGCAGACTCCCAGATGTACTGCTCGTCATCATTGTGCTTGGTTATGACTGTCACCTTGTCAGCCACCAGGTAGGCGGAGTAGAAACCCACACCAAACTGGCCGATCATGGAGATGTCGGCTCCAGCCTGCAGAGCCTCCATGAAAGCCTTGGTGCCAGACTTGGCGATTGTGCCCAGGTTGTTGATCAGGTCGGCCTTGGTCATGCCGATACCTGTGTCAATCAGGGTCAGGGTGCGAGCGTGCAGGTCGGGCCTGACTTCAATCTTCAGCTCCTTGCAGGACTCAAGTCTGCTGGGGTCTGTCAAGCTTTCGTATCTGATTTTGTCCAAGGCCTGTCCAGAAGTGATAAGCTCGTTAGTGACGTTTGCTTACATGTAAGAGCTGCTTACATTTAAAAAACAAAGGAGTATATGGTGATAAAGTGGTGATTTTACTTACATCTGAGGAGTTAGAGATGAGCTCTCTAAGGAAGATCTCTTTGTTTGAGTAGAAGGTGTTGATAATAAGGGACATAAGCTGAGCAATCTCAGCCTGGAAGGCAAAGGTCTCCACTTCCTCCTCCATAACGTGTCCAGCTTTCTCAGGCATCTAAAGGAAAGCACATATTATGTTTAATAAAATGTTGTTCTGGATTCATCATTATGCTTCTTGTGCTTAAACATACTAATATGCTCTAAAATAAAAATTTAAGTATGTGTTAGATATCTTGGAATAATGTCCTGCTGTTATATTTGAAATCTCCCCCTTGTTAAAGACAGCCTCATGGCTTGAGGAGGGTAGCTACTGCTGATGGTGGATGAACACATGTTCCCTCTGTCAATCAAAGACTTGCCATTTAGGAAAATGGGTGGAGTTCTGATGCTTTCCCCAACCCCCAAAGTCTTCAGCACATGTCATTCAACACCTTTATGTTAAAGGAAGGAATAGCAGCTAGAAATTCAAAGATGGGAGAAAAATGAATCTGTTTTGTACCATAGACCAGTAATGATCTATTATCTTCTTTCATGAGTGAGTATTTAGAATAAAAAAAATCTGCCTTGTAGTAACATTTCTTCAGCTCCTTATCTTAATTCATGACTAAGAGAGGCCATACAAAAGTTGGCCCTACTACTGTAATGTTTTTTGATACTTGTCTGCACCAAGAAGTGAAACTGCTGTATCTGCTCTTTGTGCCAACCGGTTTTCCTGCTCACCCGCCATTGCTCTCACATTCAGGGTCACCCTGCTTGCCATGTGCTTCTTGCATGTTACAGTCTCACTTATATTTCTGCAATTTTATCGGTTAACTGTTTCATTTTCATGTATTCTAATTTGTAGCAGGTATTTTTCCTATTATTCCTGTGTTCCTACCATTTAAGCACTCAACATACTGTAAAAAAAGAACCCTTTTCATCTAAACTGCAAAGCAAAAACATAGCTGTATTTGATTCTAGGTGTTCCAGTCTTACCTTGAATATAATCTTTCTCTACTGTCACTTCTTGAAAGTAGTCGTCAAATGGATCACTGAGCTTGACTTCTCTTCTTGAAGAGCTCCAAATGTGCGCTTCACTGCTGCTCCTGTGGGCAGTAAGTCTCTCTTGGTGAGTTCAAGTGAGTGTCTTTTTCTATGCAGACCCCCACGACATGCCGGTGTCTTTTTATACTTAAGGGGGTGGTTTCTCGAAGCTCCCATTCAGAAGCTTCCAGAAGATACGTTCACTACGGTAAGGGGGGTGTTAAGGAAAGGCCGGGATTGGGGGGTGGGTGGCGAGTGAGACACCAGAGCCCTAAAGTTTATGTGCCCTTATAGGGCTGCAGAGTCACAAGGAGTGCCTGTCACTCACAATGAGAGCTTTCCTGATAGCTTGTCTAGCTTTTAGGCCCCATACCCCCCTGTAAGCGTCACAGCTGTGCAGTGCCTTTGCTATCAGCTGCTGTCGGGTGCCTGATTGGACACACACACACACATACCATAGGGCTTCCTATGGACAGCAGGCCCATTTCTTTTTTTGGCGTGCAAGATTGGGGTGAATCTCAAAGGTTTCACATAATGGAAGCAGTTGGACAGATTATTGCAACCCATGTGCAGCATATCTCAAAGAAGCTGAAATATACAAGAATTAGCTCTTTTTGAGTGTATATTAGTTTATGTCATATTCTAAAACATAGTTAATATTAATAAACTTTATTATAGCAGTTAGATTAAAAAAAAAATCTTAGCACCAGGGCCACCAACTGGAAGTTTTCCAGAGCTTTCAGCCGCTCTTGTGGCCTTCATCACCGGATGGACTTTGCAAACAGAATCAGAGGCCTTAACATGAAGATGTTTCAGAGTTTATTGGCTGCAATAACAACAGTGTCTTTGTTGGGATACTTAGCAGGCCCTATTCCGATGACCAAAGACAGCGTTAATGGGATTTCGGATTCAAAAGTTCAGCAATGTACTGCCCTGAGGCTTTGACATGTATGCCATGTGGCTAATTATACGAATTATATGATATGATTTAGATAAGATGTACTGAGGGTCACTATGATGAATGTCATGATTTGTAAGATGGATGTTTAAGCTGTATTTCTCAGTGGAAGGAAACATGACAAGAACAGTTTTGTAATATGGTTGTTAAAATGTAACATGAGTCAAAACTAACTTATTGCACACAGGTGATAAAAGGCTTGGGAATAGTAATTATACATAATTATGATAGGCAAATTTGTAAAACATAAAGTAAGTTGATAAGAGAGCTATCAGCATAAGAGAAGGGAATAAGGTGCAAGCTCACTGGCATACTGTAGTTTGATCCCCTCATCCTTCATAACACTAATAATATACCATAAACTGCTCACACACAGAAGTTTTCAAATGTGGGACTACACAGTAAATACAACCTTGTATAAGATAGAAGACAAGAAATCTCTGGTCCAGTGTGGGTGTCAGTAACTTCAGCTGGCCAGAGGAGGGCAGTGCATCACACTTGCTACAGATCTGTTATGTAATCGAAATGTTTCCAGTTGATAGCAGACACTACTAGAAGCTGGCTGTCTATGTAACTGAGAAACATGGAGAACTGTCGCAATCACTGTAAGATGATATTTTCTGAAGCAGAGAGCCAGGTTCCCCATAGTTTAAATAGTTTGCTAAATAAGACGGTGAGTCCATGCATGTGTGAATTGAACATACAGAAATGGATGTTTCTGGAATTTAGAGCTGGATGATGGAGGAGTATATCCTGGAGTGTCCATGATAGGATATCCTTATCTTAATCATTTGATTACATCAGTCCATGAGTTTCAATCTTAGTCTGGGTCCTGCTTATGAGAACTTTGTATCTTCTGTGTCCACATGGATTCATTTTATTTATTTATTTATTTATTTATTTATTTGGCTATAGTCCAAAAGACTAGTGTTTTCCTGTATTTTGTCCATGTAAATGATAGCTATAGCAATTTTTTGCAGGCTTTTCTCTGGGTAAAGAGAAATACACAATTTAAATAAATCTAAACACATCCAACATAAGTGTTGCTTATCTTCTTATAATTATTATAATAAATATTTACTAATTGATTGTATTTTCTACGCATTAATTACCTTTAATTACCTATTTATTTAAGTATCCGCATTGGTAATATCCAGTATTCTGATAGACATTGTATTTTATTACATGATTACAGCTATTTTTTTAGTAAGAAACGGAATTAAATAGATACAGTGTGTCTGTCAGGTGTATTCATTATACATTACTAGTCTGTCAGGAGCGGGTTACTGTGTTTGAACCCGGTTTCTACACTTACACACTGTTTATTTTTCTAATTTTGCCTCACATGACTTTCTACCCCTTTGAACGCATGACTGCAGGACTTCAACGGCTCAACGCATGCGCTGTCGGTAACATCCGGGGCTCGGACAAGGATGAACGCCAATTTCCAAGATGGCGGCGGAGGGAGGAGGGAAGGAGATGAACGAAATTAAAACTCAATTCACCACACGAGAAGGCGTCTACAAACTCCTCACTCATTCCGAATACAGCCGCCCGAACAGGGTGCCTTTCAACTCGCAGGGCTCCAATCCCGTCAAGGTCTCCTTCGTCAATGTAAACGACCAGTCCGGCAACGGCGACAGGATCTGTTTCAATGTGGGCCGGGAACTGTACTTTTATATCTACAAAGGCGTGAGAAAGGTAAACAATAACGACTGCAGCGACGGAGCCCGCGCTGTCCGGGAGCAGCCCATTGATTTGGCACCTCCAAACGTGTTGCACCCTGGCTGTCAACTCTCTGAGCTTCTGTCATTGAAGTGCGCAGATTGTCAAGACAAGGCCATGTAGCAGACCAAGCTAAGTTAGGAGCTAATTAGCATTCCTAGCTAACATCGCCACAGTAGTTGTTTTTGCCTCGGTGAGACTTGTGTGCACTGCCGGTTGTTTGAGTTCTCCGCCAGTGACAAGCTGTGACACGAGATTTTCCAGTGAACCGGACAATGTGAGAAAAGGCTAGTCGTGTCATGTCTTATGATGTGTTTGTTTATCCTCTTTACGTGGTGAAGCTTTACATGGGTGGCAAGTTGTCAACAGTGCTCACCAGCAGGGTCAACTTGGGTGTTTCTGCTCCACAAGCAAGTGTTCATACTGTAAGCTATAGGAGCAGTGGCAGTGTTTGTTATCCGTGGTGTAATGATGTGTGCACACCACTGTCAGGGGTTTGGATGTGATGCAGTGTGATCCACTGTTTGGTTTTGCACACAGTGATGATGTCATTGCAGCAAGCCACGTTTGGTCTGGTTTGGCAGGGATGGTGACTGTGACAGTGATGATCATGCTGATGATGTGGTTGCCCCCTGAAGCAGCTACTGAATATGCAATCTAACAATAGCAGCCTCCCAGTGAGAACTCTGCTGCCGTTTCTCCAATTCAGTTCACCAGCTCACAGCGTAGGGAAAACAATGAGAGGAAGTAGTACTTATTTTAAATCTTTTTTTATCTGTAGACTCAACCCAGCCAAAGACAGAGTAAACAGAGTATTTGATTTTGGGATATGCAACAATATGCACAGCCAATTTCAGCTTTTAAAAGCAGTATTGGTGGTATTCCAGTATTGTGTTTTAATGCAGATTATGACTGAAGTATTTTTGTATTTTTAATGATTAATTTCTTGGGCAATTTCATATAATACAGCAGTCATTATAGCAACAGAATGAAAATATGGTATGTGTTTCTTACTATTTTAATCTCAAAGATTTTCATTTAAATTAATGTCTGTTAAGTCGCTATCTATCGCCGAATGATGCAACACAATGATGATTGAGCCTATGGCCCACTGATGAAAGCCCTTGCATTTGGAGTATTATGACCCGGGTGTCAGTGGCGACATTCCCGGAAAAATCACAAGCGGCGCACAGTTAGGCTTTTAACAAGGCTTTTAACGCAACAGACTCGCTCTTCAACTCACCTGTGTGTAAAGTGGCGTACTGTTTTTTCCGGTCTCTGCTAGCGTTGCAAGTAAACGGTTACTATGGCCGAACAAGCAGAGAAAAGATTGACGATTATAACTTCAATAACCTGAAAATTGGCCCGTCTCAAACACAACCAGTTTTGCACCTGTGCATCCTGACAGTGATGGCTGGACAGGAGGCTGAAATGATCAGTCACTTCAGTGAGATGATCAGTTAACTGACTAATTGGCGAGTGAGAGTGAAGTGCGATGCATTTGCTTCGGGGGGCAAAATGGTTTTCAATTAACTGTGACTCTCCTGTATATCTGCGTCATGCCGTACTATTTACAACCCCCATCACATTCTTGGGATGCATGCGTGGTGCAACTGTTTTCCCATATGACAGAAACAGCACAGCAAAATGATGTTGTTTACCTTGGTGATGTTTTGGAGGTTACCCCAAATTGTAATGAACACCTGTTCCCTGCAGCTCTTGATTTCACTAACTCACAGCGACTGCATCTTCTTTTCCCCTTCCTTCCTTGCGATATTTTAAATTGGTCCGTTGACAAAAAAGTGAAGAAAAATGCCATATAATGTGATAGCATGGTCTCTAACATCTAAGGCTTCATTGCAGCTCTGATAGCACAGCAAATGAAAGCGGGTCAGAAAGCAGTGAGAGTGTTAGGCTATCTGTTAGATGAAAGTCAGAGAAGGAATATAGAAGTATAAGAAGTCATGCTGGCTGATTGTTGATGGGGATTATTGAATTATCGACATTAGTGCGTTGCCCACCCATTTATCTCAGTAGGTGGGGAAACACTGCATATCTATTCATTCAGCCCGTCTCTTCTCATGTCCATTTTAATGGTGTGTCTTGTCTCTAACTCTGATGTTAGACAATCACTTCCCCCACCGAGTTGACCTACAAAATTTTACTGTCATTCATACAGCCAGTAGTCTAGACCCAGCTTGTGTTTGGTTTAATTACTGGGGATTTTCATTGAGTAGCTGAACTTGACTGGCAACACGCCAACCATTTCTAACCAAAGTGGACAGAGAAAAGCAAAATCTAGACCAAGCAAGCCTTGTGTTGTTTGTACCCCTCACTCACCCTCACTTTAGATTAATGTTTGAGCTGTCACTCGCTTGTGTTCAGGACACTGCTATGGAATGATTTTTTTTATGAAGTCTCAGGATTGTGTAAAATGTTTTGGTAGCCAATAGCTTAGCATCATTGTAGCACTTTAAATTTAAAAGTTTGCCAAATATCTTGCTTTATTCAGAGCTGCCTGGCTGTGACAGCACTGACAGCTTTATACGTCCCCGAAGCTTTCCCTCTTCCTCCTTTAATACATGAAAATAGACCACAAGAGAGTTACAGTGATAAAGCATAAAGCTGTCAAAAATATCAAATTTTCACCGGTCCAGTGCCAGATACGTTCCTGCCAGGTTGGCAGCTCTATTCATCATTTTCCTTTTAGACCTACTACAGATTTAGCTAATTGTCTTGTCTTCCTTTTTCCTACAATAATGAAATAGACTATTTTTCAGTGATGAATAGGGTTACCAATCATTACTTGCACAATAAGTAATAATTGGTGATAATGACTGGTCATTCTAGTTAAGCTTACAAGATTCAAACTTTTGTCACATGGTATGGGAAAATTATTATTATTAGCCTCAAGGCAAACATGTCAAAATAAACTTAAATGTAGTTGTGTTGTCTACCACCTGTTGGAAGACAAACAAAACAGTTAACCTATATTGTCTGGCTGGCTGGTCTCTCTATTTTTGGATAATGACTTTCCATGTGTCACAATTCATTATCATGCACCAGGAACATTGGGTCAGCACTTTGTACACACCAACAAAGAATAGATAGCAGCCAACAGTGCTCTTGAGATATTTGCCCCCAGCAAGTATTGAGAGATTTTAGTTTAAAAAAGTTGTATTTTTCTGACTGAAAGTTTAATTGACCCCATTTCTGGAGTTCTGATCTGGGATAAGTTGTCCCCCGGTGGTGTTTGAGAGAATCAAATGTAATTTATAGGCTTGATGTTCTTTACTGTGACTGAAGTATAAATGGATTATGTGTCAATCTTTCTGCACAAGAAATCTTTGGAGAAAAGCTGTGAGAGAAACAAGTGCTGAGTTGTGGAGTTAGAGGTCACCTTGGAGGAGAGGCCATGTCTGAAATATATTTAATATGCAGTTAGATTTTATTTTGAACATAGTAAATAGAAGCCACAATCACAGCCTTTTGTCTTTTCCAAGCAGTGTTGAAGTGGTTGACGCTAAAAACATCTTTGTAACTCGTTTGTGTGTATTTCTCATTGTTCTAGGCTGCAGATCTTAGTAAACCCATAGACAAGAGGATATACAAAGGAACGCAGCCCACATGTCATGACTTCAACCCCCTCACAGCTACAGCAGAGAGCGTCTCCCTGCTGGTGGGCTTCTCAGCAGGCCAGGTGCAACTCATAGACCCAATAAAGAAGGAAACCAGCAAACTCTTCAATGAAGAGGTGGGTTCCAGTCAGCATCTGATGTTCTGTTGCTTAAGCTAACTGAAAGATACTGAAGACAACTTTAATTATACTAACATTTAGTTTCAATTGTCAATTATTAGTAAAATAACAGAATAACTAGCTGACCAGTGACTTTGTTTTTTCTCTTCCTCTGTTTCTTTGTCCCCCAGAGACTTATAGACAAGTCACGAGTAACGTGTGTACGATGGGTTCCTGGTTCAGAGAGCCTGTTTTTGGTGGCTCACTCCAGTGGCAGCATGTATTTGTACAACGTGGAAAACACCTGTGGCACCACGGCACCTCACTACCAGCTCCTTAAGCAGGGTGAAAACTATGCTGTGCATACCTGCAAGAGCAAGTCGGCTCGCAACCCGTTACTGCGCTGGACAGTGGGTGAAGGGGCGCTCAATGAGTTCGCCTTCTCCCCGGATGGCAAGTTTCTTGCTTGTGCGAGCCAGGATGGCTTCCTGCGGGTATTTGGCTTCGACGCTGCAGAGCTCCATGGAACAATGAAGAGCTACTTCGGTGGCTTACTGTGTGTGTGCTGGAGCCCAGACGGACGATATATCGTGGCAGGAGGGGAGGACGACCTGGTGACGGTGTGGTCATTTTCAGACTGCAGAGTGATTGCACGGGGGCATGGTCACAAGTCGTGGGTGAGTGTGGTGGCATTTGACCACTGTACCACCAGTGTGGAGGACGGTGACCCCCCCGCTGAATTCAGTGGTAGTGATGAGGACTTCCATGAGCAGATTCATTTTGGTGCGGGCAGAGACAGAGCTAATAGCGCTCATTCTCGGCTTTCTAAGAGAAACTCTACGGACAGTAGGCCTGTTAGTGTGACCTATAGATTTGGCTCAGTGGGACAGGATACCCAGCTGTGTCTGTGGGACCTAACGGAGGACATTCTCTTCCCTCACCTCCCTCTGTCCCGCACTAGGACTCACACTAATGTTATGTGTGCCACAAGCCCTCCAGCCACTGGACAAACTACTACTACTACTACTACTACTGCTACTACTGTATCCACCACTAATCCCAGTGGCACCAATGGTACAGACAATGCGAGCAATAGTAGCGCCAGTGGCAACCCAGCTAACTCCCTCCCCAGCACCCTGCCTCGGTCCAACAGCTTGCCACACTCCTCCAACCCGACAGGGGGCAGCACCCCCAACAGCCACACAGGCAGCAGCAGCAACAGCAGCAGCACCAAGGGCAACAGCATCATTGACAGTGCTTTCATTGCCACCGGCGTCAGCAAGTTTGCAACTCTGTCGTTACATGACTCACGCAAGGAGCGCCACGAGAAGGACCACAAGCGAAACCACAGCATGGGTCACATCAGCAGCAAGAGCAGCGACAAGCTCAACCAGCTCAGCTCATCACGGACGGCAAAAGCTGAAGCAGCAAAGACTCTGGGCACGACGCTGTGCCCGCGCATGGAGGACGTGCCGCTGCTCGAGCCGCTGGTGTGCAAGAAGATCGCTCACGAGAGACTCACTGTGTTAATCTTCCTTGAGGACTGTCTGGTAACAGCCTGTCAGGAGGGTTTCGTTTGCACATGGGCTAGGCCTGGGAAAGTGGTGAGTGACAGGCCTCTCGAGGATACTGTCATGTGACACCTCTTAAGTTACATTGTCTCAAGTGCAGGCAATTTCTCGCTGCATTCAGAAGCTGCGTGCAGCCAAAGGTTTTTGGTTATTTCATGCAACATTTATACTAAACCCTCAGCATTTTGATGGTTAATAGCACATCTTCTCCGACAGTAAACCTCATGGCCTCACTATTCTGCCTCTTTTAATACATACAAGTAACACTGTTGTTTGTTATCAATGTGTGTTATCTGTCTCTCCACAGGGATTGCTATCATCTCAAAACAACCCAGCCAACTCCCCCAGTGGAACAGTAGTATAGCCCCAGTGCTGGTGCTGCTAATGACAGCTCCATGCAACAGAGACGGGGATGACCAAGGCCAAGGCCCTGCAGCGCTTCTTCACACACTGTCACACACCACATGACCTCCAGTGTCACCTTCATTCTCGTCACTACAACCACCCAGATGCTCTCTTTGTGTTACTGCTAGTGTTTAGATAACCGATGTTGGCCAAGCCAGGGTTAGAAACTTGACCCCCTTTTGTCTGGGTGTTCAAAAGGGTGCTATTGGAAGTAAGAGGGCAAGCTTTAAATCGTCCAGGAGGTTTATGGGAGGGGCTGACTGGCTCATTGTTCCATCTATGGTCATATCAAGTCGCGTCTAGTCTGAAAACAACAAACTCTAGTACCCAATCCTTTGTGCCTGTAGATCTTCAAAGACTAGACATGCTGTAAGCATTGTGGTGATGCCTCAACCTAACCTTTTGTATTGGTTTAATTTGGATGTTTTTTCCTATATTTTGTTTCTTAAAATGTAGTTACAGATAAAGGGAATGAGATGAGGGATTGTTTTGGAGCAGCAGCGTATCCCCAATGCCAAGTCTCTTTCATTTGTCACTTCCTGGGCGATCCCTTGTGCAGCCCCAGTCCTCTCCGGACACCTGTTCAAGAGAGACTGGAGCTTTTTACTTCCTTTAGAGATATTTTAATCAGAGGTATCACACTTTAAAGTGTATTTGCACAGATTTTCTTTCATTCTTGTTTCTTTTGTTTGTCCCATTTTTTTGAATTCATGACGGTGGAACACAAGCGAAATATTTTGAAGACAGCTTTGGAAGCACTTGGGGGGAAACGGCTTGTTATTGCCCTCTGTCTCAACGCTGGATGCTGCAATCATAGTTTTTTATATGGAAAAAAATTGTTTGCACTTAATAGTTTGTTAGAGGAGAATGGCTTTACATTTTTGGAGTGTGTAAGGACTCCTTGACAAGGTTGAAATATAAATAGAATTAAAAAAACCTTTGTATCTATTGAACATTTATTTTAATATTGTTTCAGATTAAATGGGCTCTGTATTATATGTAAATATTGTACTTCAATGATTTATGGGTGAAATGATCATTATTACATTAGTTCAAAGATCCTCATTTCAGAAAATAGTGATATTTCTAATACAGAAAATCTATACATAATATTAAAATGAATCTTGAATATGCAGGTGAAAATGTTTCTTTTCTGTTGTACATAAAGAGAATTCAGGTGTATTTTTATTAATGAAACGTTTGGTATAGGAGATGTCTATGAAATCCTCTTATCTAACAGGTAGTGCTGAATGCTAGCTAGCCTGTCGCTGCAGATTCCTTTTACAACATAGGCAGGTAGGCGCAGACGCAGCGGTCTAATTCAGCCATCACTCCGAGCTCAGGTAAACCACAGGAAGACTAACGCTGGCATAGTTCCCCTCACTAGTCCCATCCATCAACATGTGTGTGAATTCACTTTAACTAACAATTAAGACTGACAACCATGTTCTGCAGACAGGGCTGAGATCTACGAGCCCTGTCGTGAGTAATAATTACTGAACTGATGCTGAACTTGTGAACAAACATTTGACACTGTGTTGAATACCAACTGACTAATGTCAGCACTTGATGATGGTGTAAGTGCATGAGGTGAGCGTGTTTTTACAAGCACCCACGTATAGGAAGACTGAGGATTTTAACAGTGGGAGCCTTTTCCTCCATGTGACGCCTATTAAAACAGCTTTGACAGATCACCTGCTCCATTTGTGTTACTTTATTGTACAAGTATGTGCCCGCCCCATGAATCAGTGTCTTCATGCAACCTATTGTGATCGTGACGCTTCATTAGTTGGGGAATATGCCTTCATGCTTCCCTCCACGTGAGGCCAGAGGTCAGGCTCAGCACAGCCAAACTGACTCACTCCAGTGGCAGTCATAAATAAGCAGCACTTCCATTACAGTAGCATTGAGCTCAGCGAATGTATGCTGGCATTGGAACATTTTGCCTGAAGTAGAATGATTTTGCATAAGAAAAATGCCTCTGACATGCTGATGTTTCTTCTTGATGATACTGGTAATTAAATCACATCTGGCAGGTCATGTCCGGACATGATCCCCATCACAATTAGGAATTAAGAGAATGCAAATACAGGACTACCGATGATCCCCTCAACTGCACAGAGCTTCCAAACATACCATGTGAAGAATATTCTACCAGTGGTGGAATGTAACTAAGTACATTTACTCAAGTGCAAATTAGAGGTACTTATGCTTTACTTGAGCATTTCTATTTTATGCTACTTTATACTTCTACTCCATCTCAGAGACAAAATTTGGTGAGTTCGATTTGTTTCTGATACTGAAGGATTATGTGTTCCTTTATGAGTTGAGACAGTTCTCCCAGAAATTATTTAAGACAAAAACTCTAAAAAACATGATGATCTTATGGACCATGATGCATTGCTGTAGATTTAACTGCCCAACAGTATATAAAGTAGTTAAAATTAGCAACATACACATTTGCTTTTGATACTTTAAGTACATTTTGCTGATAATACTTTAATACTTTTACTTTTTTCAGTAAGGTTTTGAATGCAGGACTTTTACTTGCAGAGGAGTATTTTCACAGTGTGGTATTGCTACTTTTACTTGAGTAAAGGATCTGAATACTTCCACCGCTGTATTATACAACTATGTTGGGAATTATGTGAGGTCACCAAAATCCGTATCAGCCTACTAGTAAAAAAAAGTGTAATTTGCCCCACCTGAACAGATAAGTGCAAGAAGACTGACAGGAGACTGAGGGTCAGTCACGCACAGTTGGTGCAAGTCCTGAGACAAGGTCTAATCAGGCATAATAATTGAAAACACCTGTGTGGGTGAACGAAGGGTGTGTAGAGCCTTTAATAAAGGTGGTAAAGGTGCTGTATGTGTAATAAACGGGGGAGGGTATGAAGACGTTGATAGGCCTTTACCTGGCAGACATTTGGGCATGTCACAGAAGAAGCACAGGTGTAAATGATAAAATGAATGATGGCTGAATTCCATTTAGCTGTAGATTTTTATCAATGGAAAACTTAATGTAGGTCCACAGCTGTATGCAACGTACACTCATAGACTCATCGATCCACTACAAATGAGTTTCACTGCTCTGTCTGCAGTCCAGCCAATAACAAGAAATGGAAATTATTTTCATTATCAAAGCTGCTATAAATGTATAAATAACCAGTTTGTGGCATGTTTGGGTTACAGTTGACCAGTAGGTGGCAGTATTGCTCAGACAAAGGAGTGCCTGAGAATTCCTCATAACCATTAAGTGGACCTACATTTGATAATAGCTATCAATTGATAAGACGGGGAAAACATAGTCTATATGTGTATATCCTGTTGTCTCGCTCTCTCTCTTTACAAATGTATTCTTCATCCTACTACTTCATATATATTTTATATTCCAAGTGGGGAATAAAACTGCTCCTCCATAATTTATGAGTCACTTTTAGAAGAAATACGAGCACTCACAGCCCTTAAACCAGCAGCCCGTGGCATCACGGTGAAGGAAGGGGTGGGAAGTGTGATCAGCAGGCTGGAGAGGCCCCATCATCCTGTCAAGGTGTCACTCAACACATGCCGGGCTCTGACTGACTGTCTGATCCCCCCTCTGAGCTGCACATCAATGCTGAGCAGGTATCAGTCAGGATTGGTGCTTAGTGAGATGTTTTACATAAAAACATCACTCTGACTGTAATATATATGCGCTCTTATGTTGTTTTCTGTTTCTAAACTACATATGCTGTCAACCACATTCATTCACTATATACAAACCCGACCACCCTTTAATATAACTGGCCATTTGAATAGCAATCAAAACACTGTAGCATACAGTAAGAGCTTGGAAAACAGCTACATTTATCTTGCATCCTCAGGGAAATAGGTCCCACTTGATAGAAATTCAATAGACAGAGAGAATTCCATTGCTTCTGTAAAGTCCTGCTTTAATCATCTTCTCAGTGATGCAATTCCCTCGTCTGCATGCCTCTTTATATTGACCCAGAGTTTTGTTTACCAAGCAGTGTGAGCAACGGCTATGAATGATGAATATAGTCTCTCAGAGCTATAGGCCTTAAGAATGAGCAGCATTCCATGTGTCGCAAAAACTTGACAGTTTAAGATAATGGACTCAGAAAATGAGTGCTTATAATTAAGTGACAGGCACCCTCAAGTTACGTCACGTCAGCGATGGATTTCCTTTGAACGAACAGGTCTAGTAAGATTATGGAAATGATCAAATTAACCTAGTTTTCACACATTCCACAGGGATATTTATTTAGCCCATTGTTGAGACCTGCAGTGAGTTAAGAAATGAAGGAATGAGTTATGTTAGGAGGCAAGGATAATGACTTGGGTGATAAATTAAATGGAACGCTGGAATCCAAGCTCCCTCTTTAAAATGGCTGTATTGGCATTTGGCAACTGGGGAGCTTGGACTGTCGATTAAGCAATTTACGTAACTACCTGTGTATCTGGGAATTAGGGACAGGTCAAAACGTAGGGTATTAAAACCTATTGCTAACCTTCAGGAGGTGCTAATACACAAATGACATACTCGCATTCAACTCTTCAAACCCACAATAGCTGCTTTTTTTGGGATACTTAGCAGAAACAAGCTATGAATACAACATTGACAGATATTAAGTTGATATGGCAAATTTGTTAGCACACACTTGCCATTAGCAACTATTTGGAGTCGTCCATAGTCGTATATTTAAGTCCAATATTAATTCTCACTTCAGCTCTGTTTTTCGTACCCACTAACTCCTGAAAAATAACATACTCTTTAGCAGCTAAATACTCTACTGTTGTTGCTAACCATGTCTGCTGTTTTGCAAGCAGGAGGCTTGCAGTTTGCTGGCAGCAAGATTTTCAGCTAACAGCTCTCAACTCTATGAGAGCGGTGAGAGTGAACCAAAACAATTTGCAGCCGGAAAACAGAAACAATAAGCTGAAAGACGCTAAAACGCTCTGTAGAGCTGAGAGGGAACTGCAGAGTCAGGTGATAATTCTCTACGGGTTCATCCCTACAAATGGCTCTTCACATTATATGTTGTCGTTTGAGCCATTGTTGACACAAAAATAGTGATTATAGCAGCTTTAACATTACGTTAAAATCATGTCTAGTTAGAGTTCTTTAAGGGGTTGTACTCTTTTGAGTATTTTATTATGTAATCAAACTATAACTGAAACCACCTATGGTTTGAAAAAGCAGCAGGTTATTATTCCACACGTAAAGAGGGAGAAAAATCCACACACTTTCTACTTTAACAACAATTAATTCAGAAGAATGATTAGCCCTGTGGCTACCTTAAGGCACATCACAAGTCAATTATTACATTTAAATTACAGTAGCTTATCTTGTCATAGTGCTTTTTTCCCCCTTTTCTTTTGTTAGATAAAAATAGTTCCTGTATTTGTTTATCTGAATTTATTACTCATCTGTGGGATTTTATGCCTCAGTTTTGTTTTCTCTATTTCCCTGGCCAATCTGTCCTCATATGTCTAGGTGAGGGTAAAAATGTGCTATATACCTAAAGGTTTACTGATTAATAGGCCCATCAAAAGATTTCACTCACAACTTACTGTAAGAGTGTGTTTTCCTTCTCAGGCTTGCCCTCAAATATTAAACTAAGTAGAGAGCTTTCAAAGGCAACAGTACATTACAGATTCAGAGGCTCCGGCATCAGTTCACCATTAGTCACCAAGAATCCAGAGCACAGAGCCACTTTCTCCCATTCTCAATTCTATTCTAAGCCATGTTTCCCTTGAGATGCGGGCCCAATAATTGGGCCTCCACCATGGGAGCAGCTGCACAATTTGCCAGTCACATGACCTCAGCACAGCAGTCCCAGAGTCACATGTCTTCACACTGCATTAGGAATTAAAGTTCACACATAAAAAAAGGAAATTAAATGAGGCTTCTTACACTGCAGAGATTGTGTGGTCTGTTTGTCACAGGGGAAGCTTTGTTAGGCTTCAACAGTGTTACACAGTCTTGAACATTTGTCTTACTGAACAGCTGTGCTAATGATATATACCTTACACTTAGCATGTAATATTTAATTCATGCAATGTTTAGGAATTTTATGTCGAGAGCTGACTCTCAGAAAGGCCTCCAGCAGAGTCTGCCAGAGGATATATTTAATATGAACTGTACAGAGTCCAGTCAGCGATAACTTTGCAGTTATTCCAGATTTTGAACAGTGTGCAGAACTGATTGCTAAACACTGCCGGAGGGGGGGAAGGGGAATCAATGCAGCTTCAGAGAAGCCACTGAGCTTGAGCCTCAGCGGAAACCGTCGATACTGAGCTGTGGTCTAAGCACTTAAAATGTAAATGCACCTTCAACAGCAACAACATGAACAAGAAAGTTGTATCAGTGTCTTGGGTTCTCTCCAGGTGCATCGTGTGCATTTATCTGTGAAATCAAAATCTCTGCACAAAGATACAGGTGCCTGAACTGGCATATTCTACTCAAAGTGTTAAACTGGAGAGTGATGCATTGCAACAAAGTAAAACAAATGAGCTGCACCGACCATACGCTCCCTCTGTCAAACACAAAAAAACACTTCTTCTACTATGTGCCCTATCATATAAGTATCACTGGCATGTTTATTAATGCTGTGTACCTTGGGTGACATCCGTTCTGCAGTCACAGGAGTAATGAGACTCTTGGTGTGCTCTACAAACCTGTTGAAAATAAGCTAAGTGGGAGATTATTTAAATGGAACAAGGTGTCTCAAAGGATGTCCTTTGATCTCAGCAAATCTATGCGATATAAATATCTTCAAATTAATTATGCATGCACAGTGGGATTGCTAAATCCACAGATTCACCCAATTTATGACTGCCCCGATGAGCCTGCTCTTCCCAGTTTACCACTATTTAGAAATGTTCTACATTTTCGGTAACTGAAAGTAACCAATCAGAAAGCCTTGTTAGAGAAAAAACAACAATATATTGTTTAGTATGTTATTGTTAACTACACCTTACAAAACAAAGCAGGCTTGCCATGAATAACTTAAATAATTCGATGTAAAGACATATTTGTGTTAAAGAAGCCAAAAATCCAACATTCGTCTTTATTTGGAACAGTCCAGTAAAACAGGCAATATGAAGAATAGTCCATAAAGATTTACTTTTAAAAGGCTTTTTTTCTTTATAGAGGATGCAAAAGAGACAGTAATATATAATAGTAGCAATTAAGGTCACTGTAATCGAACATAACTCTTGCAGAGTTCATGGTCCCTGATATCTCCCCACCCCCCGTTTTTCACATGTGGGGCCACCCCTCCGGCCCCGTTGGCTGGCAGTCTCTTTGCTATCAGGAGGTTCTTTGGGAACAGCTGGTTCCCGCTGCTCTGTAGGATGTTTTCTATCTTGGTTTTCTGGCTGATGGGCATGCAAGAAGCCTTCTTGTGGTGCATGCCACAGTCTCCGGCGTGGAAAATCCGTGGCGCCTCACTCACCATGACCTTCCAGTAGGACGGCAGGCAGGACACAGTCAGGTGTTGTAAGGACCAGTCCCAGTTGTAGTCGTCGTAAGTGCAGAAGGTGTCGGTGCACTGGATGAGCTTCTGGTACGTCTCTCTACTCAGAGCCATGCCCATGTTGTGCTCAGTGGACTTCCAGGCCTTCACCTCCACCTTATTTGCTTTGCTGGAGTAGCCGATGTGGCTGTAGCTCCCCAATGAGAGGATGTCGCAGTCAGTGCACTGCTCCCTTTTGAGAGCTGACATCAGCTTTAAGAGATGGATAAAGTCCGGGGACACGAAGTGGTCCTCCTCGATCAGCAGGACCAGACCATTGTGGTCCTTCAGAACCCGGACTCTGTCCCATACAAAGTGCAGTTTCCACCACCAGTGGTGCTTGGTCTGGGAGAACTTTGCCTCACGGTAGTGGCCGAACGAGTCAGGGTACTCTGCGTTGATGCAACCCAGCTTTAAGGCGTCTTTTTTGGGAATGTCTCTGGGGCAGTCCCTGGGGTCGTGTCCGGGGAACTCTTGGGGGTACAGCTGGATGCTGAAGGGGAAGAAAATCTGAAGTACCTGACAAAAGTCAACAGAGGCCACAACTTTATTTATCTCAGGGGACCAGAAGTCATGGCTGAATATCAGCAGTATGCTCTCCACACCTCTGGCCTTCCGCAAACTGTCCACTAATAGCTTAAGGTAGTCTGGTCGGTTATGGACCTGAACCACCACAACCAGATCGTCCTTCTGTCGCGCCACCTTAAACTTTTCCTCATTTCTTATTGTCTGGTCGAAGTTGAGCTGGAAAACAATGCCACGGTAAACTAAAGTGGTGTTATCTACCTCTGGCTTGGGTATCTTCTCTTTGTCCTTGGCTTTTTCCTGGTGTGTGTCATTTGCTTGTATAATAGGAGGTGGAACAGGTGCCCGGCTGACTGCAGGTGTGGCTTGCACCTGGATATGATTGTTGATGCTACTACTGCTGCTGCTAATGCTGCTGCTTCTCCTCACCGTCTCCACTTCCTTGGGGAGCGATCCACTGTCGTTCTTCTTCTGCCTTCCGCTGCTCCAGAAAGCGAGGCCACAGACGACAACCACCAGAGTCAGTATCACCACCTTCCTCTTGTAGATTCGGAATCTCATGATAGGAGGTCAGCCTCTTGCGAAGGGAGAAGAAGTTGATTGTGGTGAAACAAAAAGCACAGGTTTGCAGTTGTGATAGTGTGCTTTGCAAAGGGAGCAAGCCTGATTAAAAAGAAGCCGTTATGAGGCTAATTGTTGGCAAAATGAACTGTTGTAAACATGGATCCCGCTGGAATGTCATTGATGGCGGATGAATATTCCATAAGGCATGACGGTTGCTGGGAGGCAGCAGGGTAGCAGTGTGCATGAACCACCTAAATGAAACATAAATCAACAGATAAAGTTAGATGCATCATGGCAGTTAGGGCTGAGCAATATGGTTGAAATCACTATCACAATCTTAATAATGACCATTTCCAGTATCAATATGCAGTATATCACAATATAGCAAATGCATGCAAATCACAAGTTCTGAGAGCCCAAGAGGACGTCCTTAAATGTCTTGTTTTGTACAATCAACACTCCACAACTTGAAGATATTACATTTAATATAATATAAACCAGAGAAAAGAATTTGCCATTTGCTGACACAGGCCTTGAGATTCAGTGGAAAGCTATGAAACAAGCGACTAAGCTTGGGGGCAAAAAAAACAAAAAAACTGCAATGGCTAATTTTTACAGCAGGAATCTGTAAAACGATAACACAATAAGATCATATCATTATTATGATTCTGCTGAATCGCCCTGCTAATGGAAGCACACTTACAACAACAGCAACGATTTCATTTCACATAACAGGACGCTGGTCATGATGAAAAAGTATCACAAACATGGTTTAATGAACGCTTCACTCTGACTGACGCCAACTCCTCTGTTCCTCCTCTTAAGTTATATTATCAGTTGATCATTGATCCACGCTTCTATATATTCCTCTGCATAAATCTCGGCCCTTAACTGCATTATCAATATTGATTAGCCATTTCTGCTCGGATCTGCTTAACAAAATCTCCATCTTTTATTTGCTATTAAATTAGTGGTCTCTCTGGCTTCCTACCTGACCCTCCTTTCATCTGTCTCCCCCCTTGCCTGCAGACTCCTCAACTGAACGGTCACAGTGTGGCACAAACACAGCCTGGGTTAGGCATTAGATAATATTAATGAATACATTCCAGGTAGCTACTATAAAACTCAACAAAGTAACCCAAATGCTACCAGTAAACACAGTAATATTTGATTTTTAAGGACAGTAGGATAGTAGATTCTGGCTGATTTAATGGGAAAGCTACATAACCTATATAGGTTACTTAATACGTTTGCATTGTGCATGGCTTCTCCATGTTTAATGGTTTCCATACACTTGCAGCTTGCCAAATCAAGTGAAACGTTTGCTCTGCAGCTCAAACTACAGCTGTTTTTATCCCCTTTTACTACAACCTGAACCGCTTTAATCTACACAATGTCTGCCTACCGTGTAAATATGCACTGTTTCACTTGAAGCCTACTAAGCGTTAGTTTTTCTGTCCTGTATTGGCCGCTGTCAGCCACACCGACCCAGCGACAGCTTCCGTCGATTTTAACACGAGATACGGTTCCCGTTATTTCACCGACTGATATGAAATGCTCTCCTAGCGACCGAAAACAACAGTTGGCGTTGCGGCTTCGCTCCTTTATGACCGCGAGCATCCGGAAAATGCTAACAGTTAAGTTAGCAACGGCTCCGGCTAGCAACTTAACAAGCAGCCCCGTCCAGACCAAACCCCCGTCAACAACAGCGTCCATGGCGAACCAGAACAACCGCATTTACACCGCTTACCTAAAACAGGAGTAGACGTGCGGTGCTTTCAGCGAGAAACATCAATACGGTGGCGTCCCATTCTCCTCCATACCTTCCAGCAGGATGCATGGAAACGGAACTATCAGCTAGCTGTAAAAACCCCAAATACGGAACCACTGCCTGCCGCTGTCCCACAATGCACTGGTCCAGCGGGGGGCACCCAAGACACCCTAAATATATAATGTGTCCCTGCTGCTGACAGTCTGTCTTTGGCTCATCATAGGCTGAGATAGCTTTACTATACCTTTAAGTACTTCACGAGTTCATACCGGGACTCAATATGTACAAATTTACATTTAAAGGGAAAATCCACCCTAAAACAGAATTGTGTTCTCCTAGTGATAGTGGTCAGTATATACAAACAACTGAATATTTCAGACATACTGCTGTGAATGTGAAAATATACACTAGTTAAATCACCATGGGTGCTGGGAGTTGTTCCATTATTCAGTATCTATAGAGCAGCTCCAGGTGTTGTCTTTTTAATTTCCAGCTGTAGTTTTTTTGGCTGCTCATAAAGTTAGTTGGTGACTTAAAA
>NTHP01000223.1:782437-834448 GCA_003416845.1 Oplegnathus fasciatus | reverse complement strand
AAAAAAAAAAAAAAGATTTTTAAACATTTACTTTGATTCATGCTGAATCTACAGTGTGTATTTAAATCATGCCTTCCACTTTGATGATTTATCAGCCGGAGGTTTGGGACTGGTCCTATTTAATCTGAGGCAACAAATAGATTATGTTTGGCAAAGTCCTGTTTATCATAAATAACATATCTCTTTGTGCTCAGCGGGATTAAGATGAAACTTTAATGATCCCATTGGGGAAATTGGAATGAGGAAAGTGAAGGTTATACAAACACACGACCTACAATTCCAGCTCAAGAACACACTGTATATAAATGAGAAGATGTATGAAAAAGAACGGTAGTGTGCACAAAATGAACAAATGTCAGCAGTGATGAAATGTGCACATCCACGGATGAAGTAAAAGAAGAAAAAAAAGACATGCAATATGGAACTGTGCAGGATCTACACTTTAAACCTAACACACTAATAAATGCACAATGTTAGGAATCGGATATGGGCATCAATATCCCATCAAAATCTTCAAATGGAGGCACAGTATGTGCAGAAAAGTCTGCAAGACTCATGTGCATTGTCAGATGGAGTCTATGTACATAAAATGTGCAGGCACGTGTTATATAAGCACTAACTCATATGCATAAAGGAGCGTCTGAGGAGTGTGTGCAGGAGCCCTGCTTTAACACAGGCTGGCAGAGGCTGGTTGGACAGAGGAAGCTGAACACACAAGTGCTCCATGTTGCGTCAGTCCACTACGGAGGCGCCTGGAAGGTGTTGTCTTTGATGTGTAGTTCAGTTTCAATTTTTTTTTTCACCAGTGTATTAACGCTCTTGTTATGCTGCCTCTTCAGCACACCACTGCCAAGACAACCGACTGATAGGGCGTGCTGAAATGTCTGTTTCATCCATCCTGAGCCTTCTCGAGAAGCCTCTTTCTTGTTCAGTGCCTTTGTGTGGTCAGACCGGTTAGCTGGTGAAATGTAGCTCCATTATATTACATTCTATTCACACAGCTAAGTATCCAATTGCCCTGAAAAATGGGGGGACAAAGGGTACTAATTTATAGGGTCCAAAGGTGTGGAGGGGCCCACGAAAATTGCTTGTAATAATAGTTGTTAAATCATGGGGGGGGCTCAGACCCTGCCTATGTGGGCCCAGAATTCCGTGCTACGCCCCTGATACCTGGCGATCTTTGCAAAACCAGGAGATGGTCATTTAACAACACTTACCACTGTTCTGAAGGTGTTTCCACAATCCTTAAAGACTCTTCTAACCACCTGGATGAAATAAATATCATGTCTGTTGTACACAAAATAAACTGCCCCTTTTGTAAGACACTAAAAGTCTGAACACAACATTTTTGTATGAAAATATTGGAAAGTAACATCAATATATACCAGCATAACTAATAATGCAGTTTTGGTTCATGTTGTACAAAGTGAGCAAAGAGCATCATGCAGGAGATGTTTTTTTATTCAGGTGGTTAAAAGAGAGCATTCTGGAAATACCTCAAAAACAGCAGTATGTGTTGTTAAACAACCTTCGTTTTTCAAGGATTGCCTGGTATTTTTATTTTTCAGAAAATCAGATACTTACCTCTGTGACTATATTGCTGTGAGAGGCACAAACTGGGGCTAGGTGTAATGCACACCTTGTAGGATAGTAGCATTTCTCCTCATGTTGGATGGTGTCAGTGGTTTCCTCCTTGTTGTTATTATCAGTTTATTACATTACATTATTAAATATTAATATTAATAATTGTTTTTTTGGCCACATGGGGACAGAAGGACTCCACAACTGGCTGACAGACATACAGTCCTGACATATTATTGCCTTATTAAGCTATAATGGCCGAGGTGTTAGCAAATTTTGCCTATTTACACATCAATCAGACATGTACCAATGTTAGCATTTATTTGGAGTTAAGTTTCTCACCACTTGACAAATGTGAGTTTAATATTCACTATTTATTTTTTTTATTCTGGTTTGAGACCGGAACGTTTTTCACCAGTGTGTAATTAACTTCAGTTTATCAGAGCATGTTCGGTGGAAACAGCTGCCTGCTGCTGGAAACGGGGTTAAAGGGGTACTACAGCAATTTAGTGTTGCATTTCCATAAAAATGGGGGACTCACAAGAGGCAAATTTAAAAAAAGGGTCACATTGAAGCAGCAGAGGCTGAGATATTCTGACTTTTAGTCTCTAGAGTGGGGTAAGCTCCAAAAACGTTAGATCTTTCCCATTATACAACTTGATAGCATATTTAATTAGACCCCCCTGCCTCCTAAATGCTTCCTTCCTACAAACCCCACTCCTCCAGTTTGTAAAGTAGGCTTCCTGTTAAAGTCTCAAGCTCAAGCTGAGGTGATTTCATCAGTAAATGTGTGGCCATAAAACCAAAAACAATGAGCTAAAAGACACTAAAAAGCTCAGTAAAGACCCTGTTGGTTCATCACTACGTACACCGTCATTTGATTCATTGTTAATACAAAATATTGATGAGTGCAGCTAATATTCAAACACTTTCTGAAACAGCAAAAATGTGTAACTTCCTCAAAGCATTTATTGACATCTTGTAACCAGCATTATTAATTCCTCTCGGTGTTGATACATGTATACTCCCATTTCATTAACCCCAAGTGACAAATATGCTGCAATGGTGATGTACATGTGGGGAGAAATCAATTGTTTGTGGCTCTGAAAGACTCTGTGTGCACCCAAGTGTGCATGTCAAGCATGTACATGCTCCCTTATAAATATATTATCGTGTGCACCCTTTGTGGATACAACCACATCTTCACATTGAAAGTAAACCTGAATAAAACACTAGTCCAAGCAAATCAAAAGGGAGAGCCTGTGTGATGGCTTGGGATCCAAAGTCTCAGGGCTGCTGTGACTGACTGCCAGGCACATCGCTAGAGGTCTCCCATCCATCTCCTAGATTATAGGGAAGATAAGTGAATTGAAGATGTTACGGCAAGCACTGTTGGCATGGAAACATTCCACTGGGTTTACCTGCTTTCAATTGTTAGACCAAGAGGCACTTCTCGCTGCAAGGTTCCTCAAAAGGGGATTGTGAGCAAACACACGGCTCATTCATGTTCTCCCTCAATCTCCACTGAGTGGGATCTATGTTGGCCGAGTGATGGCAAATAAAAGAAAATGAAAAAAAAGTGCAGCCGCCAGAGACCGAAAGAACAAACAGAAAGATTAATTGGAAAAAAAAAAGGAGCAACAGTAAAAGCAGGAGCAGTTTATTCTCACTTTGAAATTATGCAGTGACTAAGAGGCTATGGTGTAAGCAGCTCTAAGTATTGATAATTACTGGATGTTCTGTTCATAGCCTCATTTTCTTTAGGCAATAGTAACTGGAGTGGTTAAGAAAATCCTCAATAATCCAGTTCTCCCCTTTACTAGAAAACAATGATATCTATAGCCACAAAAATCTCCAGACTATAGTGTTTTCTAGGATATTTCCCCCTGTTTCGGTGTATTCCCTGGAGAAGTGGGCTCTCCACTATACACTGAGCTTTATTACAGCCCAGTATGGAGCACCTGGCTGACTCAATTGTTCCAGTCAAACAGGGCCTAATTCCCAAACCACAATGGAATAAGCATTTTCCCGCTGCAAAGCCTCAATTTAGGCTTAGACGACGTTAGCAAACATTAATTTCTCTATAGATTTCAGGGGCGATTATGGAAACGGAGAAATTGCTCCAGCAACGCACACGGCACGACTTTATTCGTATTGTAGTAGTCTGTAATCTTCAGGCTACAGCGACATAAAATGATAAAATGTCAGTATTATCAGTCACTCATACAAGACTCACAGCCAAAGTAAAAGCTTGTTCTCGGCTGACGTGTCACAGCAGGAAAGGCACGGGTGTAATTAATAACACTAACGATGGCTGCTTTCCATTTAGGTGAGCTAGTTCCAGGGTCCTGCTGCATTTTGGCTCACTGGCACGGCTTACTGGGACATTTAAATGGAACAGAGCCATCGACAGTGTTATTAGCTGCACCTCTGCTGCTTTTCCTGCGATGAAGTCAAAATGGCTGCTGTGAAAAAGATCTATTACATTTTCTAGTACAGAAGAGGTTCATGTCATAGTGTGACCCTGCAGGTACACTAGATCCACTAATTTTAATTTCAGTTTGAAATTTGGACAAAATGATTTCCTAATCAGAAGTTAGTGAGTGCTCCCCCCACACTCCCCACTACACCTCTGGTTTCACTCATTTAGTTGGTTTCATTAATTTAATGTTTATCTGATTTCATTTATTATGATGCCCCTTAGCTTTGTTGAAGCTTATCCTAAAAAAGTGGAAACTGTGACCTGATTAGTGGTACAAGGCACTGGAGTCACTAAAAGCATTAGAACCATAAATATTCACAGCATGACAATATGGCAATATGGCAGAACTACTGTCAGTGTCTTTAGGCTCTCACTCACTACTATGTATCCTCAGGCTGTTGGTTGTCCTATGGAGAAGACATGCACGTCCTTGTCCAGTGCAGTCTGAGTTGATTGGCTCTGATCTGAGTCTATGCAGTGAGATAATGTCAAGGTTGAAACAAATGAACGGTAATCTAAAAGAAGAACAGAGTCTATGAGGCACAAATAACACCAAATATGTGAGAAAATAAGGCACCACTTTAGTTTTGGATCGCTGCAAATGTGTTGTTGTGATTATTTCTAAAATTAGTGATTACATGTCCGTGGTGGACTGGTATGTTTTCCATTATTTCCAAGCTGTGATCAGTAATGTCTCAGTGGTGCGTCTGTTAATGAATGTGTTCACTTTTAAACAGTAGAGGATGGTAAAACTGTGATAACCATGAAATGCAAAGTGAAATATCACAACAAAGTAGTTTCTGGTGATGATATTTTTTTTATTTAGGAAAATACTGTTTAACTCTCTAAAAGCAACGAGAGTGAGTGGGAGAGTCAAATCCAATTTGACCTTTTTTATATTTACCTTGAAATTCTGATGTGTACATATCTTTTCTCCAGGGGAATAATCAAATGCGGCTAAGGTAGAGACTTTGACCAGCAAGAAAGCAGATTATCAACCCGTGAAGCACAAAAAGCTGTAGTCTGTAAACGATATCAGGCTGAATATTAATAGCCAGGACTCTTACCTGTTGGATGACTGGAGAATATGAAATGTCTCACCTATTTGAAAAGTTAGACAGGTGATCTGCACTTACACCTCTTAGTCACTGCGTAATTTCACAGCCGAAGTAATAAAAGCAGAGCCAGAGATGAAAAATGTGTTGCTTACCAAACATGACAAATGGAAAAAAGTATCCTGCATACTGCTTTTTGGTATTCAGCAAGTCCTGTCTTGGTTGGCACGATGCTAAATTTCATAAATTACACTGTGCATGCAGAGGAATCCATCAAACATCTGTGCAGGTCTCAGGAGGATCTGTCCTTTCAAAGACACGGACATGTAGCATTTACGTCCTGTACATAAATGTTTTTAAATAAAAAGCTGCACTTGACCCTCATTTATTACAACAAAAGTCCTGTCAGATCCAACTTGAAACCCTAGTTTTCTGCACTATGTATAAAAAGACTCCCACCAACTGATGTGATGTAACATCTCACATTATCACATATGACACCGACACTCACGAGCCAGACAGTGCAGTCAATAAATCACAGTCTGCTCTCCACCATCCAGTGGAAAAAAATGCTCCAAAACCCAAACACACCTGTGGGGGCAGTGTTGCACCACAGCTGGAACTGAAAGTGGCAGGGAGAGGAGGCATGGAGCACTGGAAGGTGAGGTGACAGGAGGTGTTGTGCTGCTCTCTGGGGAGGAGCTCTCCAGTCGCAGTGTTGAAAAAAAAGAAAAAGAAAAAGAGAGAGAGATGCATGCATGCCTCGATCAGGCTGTCAGCTCGGGGCATATCTAATTGAATACGCCATGCCATTTGAAGTTGAGAGTACAGCTGGAGCAGAAAAGAGAAGCCAGCGTAGGGCAGGCGCAGCGGGAGAGCAGCCTTCGCCAAACAAAAAGACAAATCAAAGAGTGAACACTGAAGATGTTCAAACAGATAGCCCTGATCTTTGCTCCGTGTTCGACATCTCCCACTGTCTTTCTGTATGTGCTGTTGGTGGCGGCGCAGGAGCGTGTGAAAGGAAGAGGAATAGAGCCTGCCTTCAAGGGTGGTTTGAGGAATAAGTGGAAGGTGAAGGAGAAAGAATAAACGAGCGCCCTTTTGTCGCTGAAATAATCATTTTCAGCCTGATTTGAAAACACAGAAGGAGGCTCGAGGAAGGCATTAGTCGCAAGTTTGACTTAAAGCAGGTTCAACAAGCCCAAACTCTACTTTGGAGATTCACGAGAGCCATAATACGACGGTGGAGGTCAGCGGCTCTTTCAGTATTTGACTGGCCTGCCATATGTAGCTTAGCACAGCACAGTGCTTAGGGGCAGCGGGAAAAAAATATTACTCATAAATGGAAAAGATCAAATAGTGGCATTTAACAATCCGCCGAGAAATGGTGTCACGGAGGACCCTCGTCTTTCAGCTCTCCTCGGGCTAAGAGGATGTGATGTTCTGTCAGTATTGTAATTTATTTCTCACACAGGTCATGGCTGGGCAATCACACCATATACTTTACCTTACTGGGTGGTCTCTTGCCATAATCCCCCATTACGGTCATGCACATATACAGTCTATATTCACCCAGCTGAAGGTATGAATATAGGTGTATTCAGACTTCATGCCTCCAGGAGACTAGACGTAGCCATAACCCTTTATGTGATATGGAAATATCGGCCCATAACCATGTCTGTCAATCTCTTTTGTACACTGGTTTGGATGTTAACCTTTGAATTCACGACGCCTGGCCTGAATATGACCCATGCTCACATTTTTCATTACCCGCATTTATGAATCTCTCAGTCGGCCTGAGTGGAGGTGAGTGAATATTCAACATGATTTGCATGAACATTACGCTGAAGTGCATATTAAGGAAGCAAGATATCTTCAGTATGCCAGTCGCAGGGGAAGATGACAGGAGGAGAGGAGGCGGAAATGATGGATCGATATGTGATTTCCATTTTTGCGACATGTAAACATTTGTTATGCGCCGCTGCAGCATTGCTCCCTCTGAATTGTAAATTCCTGAATTGTTTGATATGATAAACAGGTGTTCAAGATGGCGAGCGAACAGCTGCCACCCCACTGATCTTATTAGTAGTCGCTAATTCTTGCCACTGTGCCTCTAGTTGTGAAATGTCTGCATCTTTGCCATCCAATTGTCACATTCTGCCGCTGCTCGGCCTTGCTGTCGCTCTGCTCGCACTTCGGCGCCATAGCACTTCTAATCCAGGAGAGAAAATGAACTGTCACGCATGTTTGATTGTTAAAAGTGGCTGCTGCTTTCCGTGACAACACCTCTACCGGTCGGGTTTGGAGTAATGGGCAGGCAAGACTTTTTCATCCTAACCTTTTTTTTCCCTCTCTCCCTCTCTCCCCATTTTGAATATTTGAAGGAGGTATTCAGATGGAGGACGATTCACAGAGTGACAATGTGACAGATGCAGCTCTATTTTTCAGGATGAATGTACGAATGATGCAGCCAGAGAGGATCAGAGGGAGCGGTATAAAACCCAGCAGCTCAGATGGAGGCACAGAGAGCAGGCTTTTCCTGCTCACTCCAGTTCCAGCCCTTCTTATTTTTTTATTAACCCCACTCTTACCATAACCATTATGCCTCTGGCTATTACGCACAACATCTCTGCGGACCGACCAACATGACAGAAAATGACTGGCATTAAATATGACACACAGTCCTTATGCCATCATTGCAGAGAGGGCCATTTTCCTCTTGAGTGAAATGGAGGATGGTGCAGAGCGGATTTTTTTTTTCACAAACAGGCCTAATGCAGCGTTTCTTTTGCAGTCTCCCACCTGCACTGCTTTTAGAAAACCACAACAAACCGCTGCCTCTCAGGATCCAGACGTACGGGAAGATGAGTACTTTCATGAGGTTGATCACCTTTGTGCCGTGGTTGAGCAGTTTCTTGACTGACGCAGTTAGTCGCCACTCGAAGCCGCATTTAAAATGCAGATCAAGGAGCGTTCGTCGTGGAATGTCGAGCTGCCTTGTACTGTCTCTGCATGAACTGCCATTTTGACCTTTCAGCACTCACTGCTGATTATGTTTTGGTTTTTTTTAAGTGAAAGCCTCCCTGTGTCAAGAGGATGTCTTTGCTGACGATTTGAGACAATTCGGAAGCCTTTCAGAGCTGTAATTTCAGCAGTAATGACATGTTCTCATGAAGAACGGTGTTCTACATGAGAGGTCGTGTAAACCTTCATTTTGCATTGTTCCACACCATAATATACTGCACAGTCTGTCCATTTTTATTCCCTAGAATTGCCTCACGTTCCTTTGACTATACCTTTAGATATTTTCCGAGACTTCAGGGATCTCGAGAGGTTAAATCACTTGGTTACAGCAAAATGGGTTATTGCCCACAGCAATGACAAGTACAGGATTAAGAAGTCACGCAGAAAAGGATAGTATAGTACATTGTTGTTTGGTGCTGAGATATGTCTTTCCCAGTGGATTGACTGTCTGCTCGCCTGCGGCAGCATGACCTGCCCACTCTTGACTGTGTGCTGCTGCTGCTGCTGCACTGGGATCCTCTCTGCGTTTATTGATTCCAGCCTGTCCGCCCACCAGAGGATCCGATACCAGTTAACATGGTGCAGAGTCCACATATTTAGAGGCCGGAGGGTATCAGCGCACCAAACTCTGATGGGCGTAATTGAGAGTGATAGGGATCAGTTAGAGCCAGGTTACAATTGATTAGGTGTGTGCGTATAAACAGATAGAGAGATCAATGGAGACAGGTCAATAGAAATTATAAGCATTTTAACAAGCACCAGCGCGACACTAGGAGTTAAGAGGTGTTATGGATTAATACCAAGGCCTTATTTTAGCCTTTGTGAATAAACACGATTGCTGGTGCTACTACTTCTACTAGTTCCACTACTTTTGCTTCTCAGTGAATTTTAATTACTTTAACTTTTGCCTTTTTAAGTGTAATGCAGAGGACAACACCTAAACACTTGAGGTGGAAAGAGGTGGAAAATGATTTATTGAGAGCAGACATGGACCCTGGTATACCTGCTTGCAGGTCTAGTTTCTATTACTTCAGTTTTACTGCTCTTACTACTATTTCTACTGTAACTGCATGCACAGTTATTATGACTATATAATATACAATATTGCTACCACTACATCCTTTCATGATTGACTGCGCGCACTTTTTACTACCTCTCCTTGCAAAGAAATATTTTACAGTAACTAGCCAATGCGTCTGATTTGATTATTTCTCGGCCCTCACATCATTTTATAGAGAGATATCTTTATTAGCCAATTTACATATAACTGGTGTAATGTTGGCATCTCATCATTCATTTTCTCTTTCTGCGATAGCCCGCTCTACATCATTACACTTGGATTTGAAGTGGTGCTCAATCAAGCCTCAGGATGTTAATAAAATATGCTGGTTACTGAGATGAGATGAATAATCGCAGGAGTCAAGTATGATTTCCAGCCCCACCAGGTGGAGGCTGCGCGGCCTACGTCACACGAGGGGAGACCGCCGCCTATCGGGGTGGTCGCACGGTGGCTGCGATGGTGGCGATGTGAGGGAAGGCGGGCTTGGCATGGTGCACCGCACGATAAGGTTTCTGCACCGCTGTGGACAGCACTGGGGGATTGTGGTGGAGCGCTTATCAGTCTGTGTCAGGGTCTATCAGCATCTGTCATGTTTACTCCTCAGGTGTGCTGGCTGCTGGCTGACTGCTCTGCCAAGGCTCCTTCATATCAGCCAGAGCTAACCGGGAGCGCAAACAGAAACCCACCCACTGCTCCTGCAGACCAAACCCTCCCTATTACAGTCCTTCCTCTTTCTATAGATAAACCTCTTTTTCACAAAGTTTACTTGTTATATCCCCCGCTTCTCACCGCCTCATCCTTCCACGTCTTGCTTTTCACTGTGTAACCTCTCCACCACTCTCTATTCACCTGTCTTGCAGTGGATATGGGGTGAATCATGCCTTAAGAGGATATCAACAGACCTGACCAAAAAAAGCCTTGATTTACCCCAGGACATGTTGCCTTTTATCCAGTCAAGTGGCTGAGCGTTGTCACCATTCAGTCCATTTCCTCTAGTTGCAGTTCACAATTGCTTCTCTGCTCTTACAGGAGCTAAAAATGTGGTTTCCAAAGAGGGCAGGGCCCACGGGGAGAAAGTGAGAGAGCAAGGCAGAGAAAAAGATGACACGGAATATAAATTTTGCTATAGTATTTAATCGTTGTATACGGGATGTGTGTGTGCGCAAGAGAGAGAGACACACACAGAGAAAGGTGAGAGAAAAAGTTCAAGCAAGAGAGACCGAGAGATTTGAGAGAGATTGTCAAAATGTCGCAGGTGGAAATGTCAGCGGTGAGGTGGAGAGGAGTCAAACTGGGCGAGAGCAGGAGGTTGAAACCATAATTAGTGTCTGTGAGTCACTGCGATTGGCCCTGTGTGATGTCACCGGCTCCCCGTCCTCTGTATCCACCGCTGAGGACAAGCATAGGGAATAGCACATCCTGACCTCTGGCCTTTCTGAAGAACATGCTGTACTCTCCTCTGTTTTACCGCTGCACAGCCTCCAGTCTCCAGGCTGCAGATCTGGCTGTGTCGGCTGTAATGACCTCATCACTATTTGTGGGGTCACGCTCGTGCCTGCTGTGACTGTCGATGTGTGTGTGTGTGTTCGTGTGAGCCCCCTTTTCCAGTGCGCATCTCTTTTATCTCTAGCAGAGCACGACCAGCTGCTGCATGACTGACAGCAGAATCAAACTGTTGTAGCAAACGCCGTCTGCCCGACCATCTTGCCAGGAAATCAATGTAACATTGGAGCAAATCAGAGCAACATATGAGAAGTGGCCTCTGTACATTTCTTTTCTGTGAGGCAGACGACCGTGGTCCGTGTCATGCTGTTTTCTCCTCACTGTGGTATCGCAGGGAGACAGGCAGCCAACCACTGTGAAGGAGTGAGCTTGGGAATGACAAACACCCACTTGATCTCATGAACCTGCATAACAAATGGTTCTCAGAGCCACGGACATGGCCAGTGCCATGAGAGATAGAAAGGTTGAGGAATCCAGACAGCTCACACAAACAAAACAGAGCTGAAGTCCCAAAATTGTGAAAAACATTTAAATAATCCATATCTGGTGTCATTCTGGGGTAACAGGCAAGTGCTTTGCATAAACATAGAACACATTTAAAAAAACAATGAGTGGGGAAAGAGAGATACATTTGAAAAAGAATAGAATAAAATAGAGATAGACATATCAATGAGTCAAAGGAATAAAAGTTTTTAGACATTTTCAGTGCACTTAACGGTGCAATAAATAGCCCAAAATATAAGCACAGGCCACATTCTGCAAGTTTATTCCAGTGGAGGTGGAGATTTTACGCACGACTAAGGCCTAGTCCACACGTACACGTGTATTTTATTAAAACGGATATTATCCCCCTCCGTTTAAAAATAAAATTCTGTCCACACAACCTTCGTTATATCTCCGTCAACATGAGAATGCAAAAATGATTCCAAATGCTCAAACAAGCATGCCGGGTCAGTAGGTGGCAATAAAGTCTGCGTCAACAATATCTCAAATACCACAGAAGAGTATTCGGAGCATGCGTAGTGAGCTTCTTTTCCTTTGGCGGTAAGAATAGCTAATTATTTATTTATTTATAGTTGTCTGACAACTTCTAATTAGACCTAGCAGTGCTTTTGAAACATAAACGAACTGGTAGTCCGCCATTGTTGTTGTTGTTTCAGGCGCACGCTCAGTACTCAAAGCGAGTGGGCATGCGTGAATTGAGGTGAAGGAGTCATCGTTTCTCAAAAGCTCAGTTTTACCCGCTTTTACACGTCAACACTGAAAATGGGAGTTTCTGAAAATCTTCACCCTGGAAGGAGTATTCAAAAAGGTCAGTTGTCAGTGACCAAAAACCGAAAAGCCAAAATGCATAGAAAAAGCTACATTTTTAAAAATACCAGCGTACGTGTGGACTAGGCCTAAATTACAACAGGTTGCACCACACAGTAGCTGCCAGGTGAAACTGCTACGTAGCTAACATGACCAAAAGCAACGTTTGGCCGTCTGGACTGAAGAGTAAAGTAGTGGGATATCGTCCATATGTCTGACCCGACACTTGATCAAAATAATTTCTGTGTAAATTGGGGAGATTTAAAATTACATTTCAAAAAATAACACATCACCTCAATTACAAAAAAATGTTACGCAATAATGTTAACCTAAATGACCAAAAAACGTTGGTTAGGTTAGCACAATTGGATATTTTCCATCCATTTTAAACTGCATAAATACTACTAGCAAAGCATATTTCTTTATGTACACATAAATAAAACAGTCACATCTACATTTACAAAGAATTGGCAGGTTTAATATATTATTTAGTCCCCTGAACTGTTATTTTTGGAAGTAGGTTACTGCTTGTAATGCTACAGTGACTTTCTGTTGACACAGACTGATTATGGTTTGATAGAGCTACAGAATTTTCCTTGCAACCGATTTACACATTAATAAAGTCTTTAGCTAAGACATTTCCTAAGTTTTAATGGAGTAATACGATTTCGTAAATCACTGGTTTGAAACCATAGACTGTACAGTCTATGTTTGAAACTAGTTAGTTGTTACTGTGAACTTAGGAAGAGCTTTAGCAGTCTGGTGGGTGTGTAACACAAAAGCAAATTTAATTTTGGCCCTACAGGAGTAATTTCTAAATGAATCATTTGACACAGGAATGAAATGAAAGAAAATGTGGTGTAAATACACAGGCTTCTGTGGCAGTTGTTCCACCAGTGTCTGGCACACGCCGTGCCAAGATCTGCTGATTGTGTCAGTAATGTGCCATGTTAAACAGATGGGACAAAATGGAGGGAAGAGCACAGTGCTTGTGTGTCTGACCTAGTGATGTATTTCAACAGAAAAAGCAGTTAGAGAGACTGAGCATAAATACCACCCAACTGGCTCTTCTGTCTGTCTGGTGTAATTCTCACAGTGTTCAGCCTCTCATGAAATTATTAAGTCCACAATCCTGCGCTATAGAGATTTCTCAGTCTTGCTCCCACTCTTTCTCCTGATCAGTCTGGCATAACGTGATGTATGTAGATGGTCTCCAAGCTCATCTGTCATTTAAAGAAGACACTGTCTGATTCCACCTGGCTGGGAAATGCACACATTTCTGCATTCATCTAGTCCCTGCGCCTCCTGTACCCACACACACACACACACACACACACACACACTAACAGAAACAAATGGACAAAGCTTACTTTGTGCTTTAAATGAATGTTGCACTGGGGCATGGCTGTCATAGCAAATCACAGTAACACTCAGCATGCTTCTGTGCCCCATTCTCGAAGAACAGCAAGCGCTCCCTCCATTTTTCCTTACTCTATCTCAAGCCCCACAGTGCAGGAAACAAAATACAGTATCTTAACTGAATACACAATAGTATGTTCTTCATTATGTATCTGGTACACACCATTTACTGGCCTCATTTAGAGTAGCTGATGTCATATTTCTGTGTGCACATGGCAATAATATGTGTCCCCACTGTGGCCACGCACATACAGTATGTGCGTGTACATGCGTGTATTTAAAATGTATGTGTGTTACAGTTGGAGGAAGGGTTAATGGGTGAGTACAGTGTACACAAATGCAATCTAGACACACCTACAAATAGATAGGCTGACATTCTGCTGTCTTTTTATTAATTCATAAACCACTGTGGGCCAATGACAAAAGGTTCTGGGTATTTCAAAGTCTTATTCATAAAAGCAATTTAAAGGGAAGCATCCCATGTAGGGCCCATTTCCCCTCTCCACTCCACATCTCTTTGATCATTTGAGTTTCTCTTCACCTCTCCCTCTATTTAAGCCTTTCCATATCAATCACTGTTTTATATACACTTCATCAAAGCTGCTTCGGGGCAAAATAGCAACACAAAACGTCCGCAGAGGCCACGGTTTGATTTCTGACATGGATCCGAACCAAATGGGAGAGTCTTGTTTTCCTGCTTGAAACGATCTGTATTAATCCTGCTCCCATGGGGAGATATAGCTGAGGTGAAGAGTTTTGTTCCACTTCCTGACCAAATGCCATTGTATAAAATGGAAAGCTGCCAGCCGCGGACTTTGAGATAGCTACAAATTAGTTAGGGGGCTGGCTAATATTTATGTTCTGTCATCCCAGCCAAATAGCACAGGGTGTTAGGTAAAACCTGATGTACATAGACGCAGCGCCTGCTGTTGCTGCTAATTGTGTTTTCTCTGTTATTAGTTCTTTTTCTTTCCCCACAGTGATGTTTGGAAGTTTTATGAGAGACTTTGAGCCAATGCCTCCAGTCAGATAACGCAACAATGGGAGTATAATATAAAGTCTTATTCTTTAAGTTATTCTGTGTGTACATTCCATGATGGCTGTTTTATGCAAATAGCACAAGATTACACTATAAGTCGCGGGCTTGCATTTGTGAGTCTTCAGCTTGTATTCAGCTGTTTATTTTAAGTCCCTTTATTGTCAGGGAAAGGAAAATCCTGCAGCATTAATTTTTTAATTAGGGACGGATGAAGAAACATCCGTCTCTGGTAGGCCACAAGTTTATTATTTCTATTATTTTACTGACATGGCTGACTTTCCACAGTCCGTCTTTTTATAAAGCTCTTTTTGTGTTCAGTATTTTCATCGATCCATGCTTTCATCCGCTCAAACTGAGGAAGGTTTTTCACGGCAACACTTCCTTTTATTTGTTGTGAAGGCAGTTCGATTTCAGCTTCGGTTGATCCCTTTGCTTTGTTCCTTTGCAGAGGAACAGAAGGACTCTCGTCCTTTACATCACAGACTGAGGGGTAGCCATCAAAGAAAAACATTTTGCTAATGTGGAACTGAATGCTCATCTATGCAATCTGTACTGTAGGCTACCTGAGCACAAAGTAAGATTAGCTTGATATTGAAGGTTATTGGCGACATGTAAATGACCATTCTGTGAATAAAAAAGAAAGTACTGCTTTAATCCTCCCCTTTTTGTAATAAAAGATGGATTGAGGGAACTTCAAATATCCACTGTCAAGCTAACGTCGCTTAGCTAGCTTCACCTTGTGTAGGAGGCGGATAATAGCGCAAGAGAGCTAAATTTTACATATAAAGTTAAAAGTATTCCATGGAGTTTTTAACTAGTTATGAAACAGTCTCAGTTTAATACTGATGCCTCGATATAACCTACATAAGCAAATGAGACCAACAGCGAGAATTTCTATATTTCTATATAGTTTCTAATAGTTATTCTTAATGCCTGCCACCGGGTTGGGGTTTTCCGCAATATCAGACGCACTGGGGTTTGCTTTGGCTGAATTCCAGTTGCTTCAGCCACTAAATGAAGGTCCGTCTCCAGAGCTGCCACCCGCTCTCCTCCCGGAGAAGTTGTTTCCTTGAAGCGGGAAGTGAAACGGAGGGAACACGTAACCTAACGTTAGATGAAACACCTCCGCCTTTGTCTACAGGGACTGCCAAAATCAACACAAAATGAAAAGTTCCACAGAGTTGCTTTAAGGAAAATAAAATGAAATGACTATTCCTTGATAGATATATGTATATATGTAAGCTTCATAGCAATACATTTAGGAATTCAGTCAAAGAAAAGCATGAGTTTAACCCAGGCAGTAAACATCATGTCTTGTGGCTGCATTTACTGAGACAACTGTTGTTAATTAGCAACATCTGTCTGTTAAAACATAGATTTAATCTTATGTGGTTGTTGAACTTAAGGTTGAAATGGCAAGTCTTTAAGTTATAGGAAGAAGCCCTTTCTCTTGGACACCAAAATGTGACTTTACTCTTTAATGTGAATTATTTAAAATAACTCATATTGTTTTTATTTCATATCAATCTCGATTATTGCCAATATCGCAATGAGCCACCAGATGAATAAGGGAGAAAGATACATCGCTAGTAGCTTTAGTAAGCGGTACAGCAACATTACCCTATAACCACAATTTAATCAAGTCATGTATGCTTAGCATCATGTTGTGCAGCCTTTCTCTGCTGTTTTTTCAGAACAGAAACCTCCGTTAGCTTCTGCTAATATCTGCACACATCCCACGAGTCGTCCGCTAAATGTTTCACACAAGGTAAGTGTGCACATTATACATGTAAGGAAACATACAATATCTTTAAATACCTCTATTAGTAAAACATGAATAATTCAGCAGCTCTGGACCCAACAGTGTTATTTATAATCAAGATTAGGGCGACAACATGGAGTTTATGATTTATGAGTGCTGGGGTCAGGGGTACACTGTCATTGCATCTCTCCTCACCTCAGTTGTAACCACTTAATTACGCTCGCGACATGTGCTACACATGAGCTGGGGACGACTGGCCAGCCTCATCTTAGGGGAGGTCGCAACTTCATTACGCTGTCCGAGATGAGTGCGAGAGCCCGCTCAAACAAGCTAAGACCAATTATTTAGATTAATTCGATACACCCTTCCCAACCTCATTCTGCGAGGAGCATCTGCTTAGGCTCAAGGAAATGATGATGTACGAGGGGTAATTTTGCCTTGAGAGAGAGAGAGAAATCACCGTGGATGATTGTGGCCAAATGGAATTCAGATGAACTGAGCCTATTAAGAGGTAAAGGGGATGGGAATGTACAGGTAAGAGGTTTATCAGTGTTAATAAATGCTCCGGCCATCTCCTCTGCAAGCTCTATCAGAAGGGAGCCAGGGGGGCCTTCAATCGTCCAAATGGACTTCACATCATATGTGCCTGTGAATGATTGGAGATATTACATCTGCTCATTTCTGGGAGTCAGTGCTGCTTTTATGAGCGTATTTCTCAGCAGTTGATGAGGAACATGTTGTATGGGTGTCCTCTTACGGCGCTGGTGTGATGCAGAATTAACAATGATGCTTCTGAGCAGGCCTCGACGACACATCCCCGTTGAGTTCGCCTGGCGAAACACCGTAGGAATTGGGAAGAGGCACAAAACTGTAGCGACAGTGGTCCAAATGTCATTATTACTTATGAATTACACCAGAGCTCATTTTAGGAGCAATGAAATCTTAAATGGGGTTATGAGAACATCATCACCACTGTGTATCGCTGAGCTTTATAAAGTAATGGATTTAAATGGAAACTCACTGCTAGCCCTAATGAAGCATGAAAAGCATTCCCAGTTTACACAGGGAGAGGGAGAGTGAGAGGGAGGGGTGAAATGATAAAAGAGGAGGGGATATTTGTTGTCATACGTTTGTGAAATGGGGGGGAAATGTCTGTTTTTTCTCATTCTATCTGAATGAACATCAACGGGATCATTAAGGTTAGGGCTGGATGTGGGTGAGAAGCACTGAGAGCATAGCGAACTTGAGGTTGAAGGCTTTACATAAATGGAAGATTTACTGGAAAACATGTTCTTTGTTATCAGGTGTATTCATCCATTATTCCCCATAATTGTGTTTAGAAACTAACCAATAGATGGGTTTATCGTGAAGAAAGACATCGGCATTGCTTTTTCATACCTTTCATTTCCAAAGTCTCGTCAGTGACATTATTTCAGCTGTAACGCTGAACCTTCATACGTTATACTGTCTCTGCATCACACTTTTATATGTATTCATAACTGTGGCTTTGTTCCACAAGAACATCCAGGGTCCTTTTGTTGCTATCCGCATGAGCGTTTGTCTGGTGGAGAACAAGGGGAGGGGCATCCAAAAGCACAAGCAAAAATATTGTAACCTTGTGCAGCATGAAAATGATTTATCTCTCCTCCTACGCAGTAATCGCAAACCCTGTTGTTTCCTGTTCCCAAAGAGTTTCACAGCATTTTACAGAATTTTACAAGTAGACCTGAAGAAATCCTCTTATGTTTAAATTAGATGAGATACATACATCAAGAGTTAAGTTAGATTGAGGTAGGGAAACACACTGCTGCTGGTGTCGGCCCAGGACAAACACTGCTTTTAAAGCCTTTACTCATATAAACGCCTGTACTTGTGCCTATGTGTCTGCATGGCTATGTCAGTGTGTATGCTGGAGTCCACACCGAGCTATAGATTCATGTCTTTGTGGGTACCAGGATGCAGCCATGTGTTATGCTTGCTAATGAAGCCGAGGGATGAGAAGAAAGAAACCTTGTTTACTCAATGGAGATAACAACAGCTCAATCACCTACCTGATCTGAATCCTTAATTGGTATCATTATTAAACTGGGGACAACTAAAAGAAGATAAGTTTGCAGAGCAGACCGGAGATGATAACTGACGCTGCATGTCACCTGTAGACAAGGAACTTCAATCATAGTATGTGGTAGATTTATAGTTCACTTGTAGTTACTTTATGACAGTGAGCAGAAAGCATTTAATGTGATTAGTTTTCTGTAAATAGAAGACAGACACATGCATGCATATATCACACATTTGATATGACTATGGCATCTCTAACATATGGGAAACCTATATATATAGGTTATATATATATATCCCGAAGCACCATGTGGAAGACTTTCCTGTGGATCCATAAACCTGGTCAACCCTCTGTGAATCTGCTGCAGTGGACACCAGCTAATCTGAACTAATCCATTTATCAGAGCAGAGTTGAATCTGTGATATTGCTTTCTGCTGAGTGCTGTGACAGGTGCCATCTGAATGCATGCATTAGCCGGCGGCAAGCTTAAGTGAAATGTCACTTTTTACAGTGTGCCTGATTGCATATGCCTCTCTGAATGACACCGACCCAGCCGGAACTCACTGGAGGCTTCTCTGGCTAGATATTAATTTCACTCAGATGTGCCCACAGTGGGCATGAGTGCATGAGTGGATGAATGCACACAGTCACACATACAGCGAAAACCTCAGTTTGAGCCCTTGCTCGAGATTTCATTATCGCTATGACTTTATTGCCATTACCGCTCCGTTGGCGGCTGATTCGGGAATGAAATGTCACTTTCCCTTGTTATTTGCATGGCAATTATACCATGTGTGTGCATGATTCTGTATCTTTACATTATGTCCATACCGTTCTCCTCAAAACACACTCACTCACGACATGACTGCTCTTTCCAGGGGACTTGATGGATAAAGTAAGGCGTTATAGTTATAAATGTGTGAAATGTGACAGGCAGCCAATTTTACACCCCGCTCTGTGATCAAACAGTATGTGTCTATGTAGAAGTGACACTTTTCTGGCTATAACTGTAAATGTGATTCATGAGCCAGCCTGTTATCAACATTGCATAATTTCCCTCAGAGTTTAGCAAACAATCTGACCCTAACGGAGACGACTGAGGTGAGGGTCACTAAAAAAAGAAACAGAAAAGGTACCCAAAATCTGTTTTTTAAATTGCATTATATCTGCTGCTACAAATGAAATACCACAGAGTAAAACATTATCTGTTCTTGATTATCAAAGGAAAGTTGACATTTTTGGAAATACACTTATTCACTTTATGCCGAGAGTTAGATGAGAACATTGATACCACTCTCATGTCTGTACAGTAAATATGAAGCGACAGCCAGTGGCCGGTTAGCTTAGCTTAGCATAAAGACTAAGGTAACAAAATCCGCCTACAAGCGCCTCTAAAGTTTACCAATTAACCAGTGAGCTTTAGAGGTAGGCACTAGCTGTTTACCCATTTCCAGTCTCTATGCTAAGCTAAGCTAACTGTCTCCTGGCTGTAGCTTCATATTCACCGTACATGTGTGTGGTATTGATCTTTTCATCTATCTCTCGGCAAAAAAGCAAACAAACCCATTTCCCAAAATGTCAAACTGTTTCTTTAAGGATTTCACAAACTTACCATCCCTTGTTACAACTAAGAGGTCTTTAGTTTCTGTTGTGATCACAAATTGCTCCAAGAGATGCAAATCATTCTCCATTTTCAAACCCTAGGATGGAAACGGCACATATATATATTTTTATTTCTTCATTCATATGCAGGCTTTCAAAGCACCCACTCAGCAGTATTGGTTGGGACCAGAGGAAGCCATATTATAGCCATAAATTGGCCCAGATGCGAGTGTCTTTGGAGACTTCGATTCATCAGGAGGGTAGGACAGGAGGGCTGAGGGGGCAGATCTGAGGTTTCTTATTGATGTGCTCATTACTGTCAGTTCTACCAACCGTAGATGGTTCCAGCCGAGCGAGCTCACTCCAGCAACTCCAAATTGGCATGTATGAAACAAGAAAATAGATTTTATCCATTATTTTGCCTCCGCAGTTTGCATTTTGCATGTCATTACCCAGCTCCTATGTATCAGGCATCAGAACCCATTACAACAGGGAGTGGGAGGATAACTATACTTCTATACTTCTATCTTTTCTATAAAGTAATTTGTAGCAAAGGTGTTTCAGTCAGGCCTCTGACAGTGGCCTGGAATATTGAAGAGTCTGTGTCATTCTTAGGCGCCAAGTATTGTGTATGTGTTTGTGTGCGTGTGTGTACCTGTGTGTACTTGTACCGCCTGAATACAGATGGTCTATTATGGATATCGAGAGCACTGAATGACAGCACTTGCTGTTCCCGCAGCTCAACAGCCAACAGAGGAACATTTACTGCTACACAGACTGAACTAAGATGGCTGGATGTGAACAAAAGGCCTTTTCCAAGCAGTTTTCAAAGTATCCAGTGTACTGTTAGTTTAACAAGCTGGATCTCAGTGCCTAGCAAGGACAAGAATTGATTGATCATTTCATCCAGGGCTCCTCTGCTTAAAGTCCTTGCATAATGACTAATTGGATGGCAAACGACTTGAATGCAAACAGTGGCAGTTGCTATTGAGCCTGTTCACCAGGGTGGGTAATTATTCAGCAGCATTAACTTAAATACACTGCCGTTGTCTGCTTCAAAAAGGGAACGCTTCAATCACGCCACACCTGCTCCTATTCGTGTTGAGTCTTATTTGCTGGCCTTTCGTTGGAGTAAGAAAGTGCAGTTAGGGGGACAGTAAATGAACTGTCTAATATACTGAATTCAGCATGTGTATTAGTCCATGTCAAGTTTGGAAATTCACAAGGCCTACGGGGGAAAACGCCCTTGAAAGTTCATAAAATGTCACTGAGCTCATAAAATGCTCCTAAAATTAGTTCAACGGGGCGAAAATCTATCTTGTTATATATTTTAGCAGCATTTATGACTAAAACAATATGGGCAAGGATTATGTGGTCGTTAAAACATTAAGACACTGGGACGCCTTCATTCCCCAGGAGCATTATATTATTGGTGTCACCATCAAACTTCCAGTTTAAACAACAGCAGCAGAGGTTATTTATTACATAGTAGCACTAAGCCAAATGAGGCAAGGCGTCTGATATATCATCTTCTTCTCAAGGCTGGATTATGAACTGGGCAAAGTGGGCAACTGTCCCCGAGCTTGACTGTGTGGCAATTCGTGGTAATTTGATTAATTACCAATCTTTTATGCTTTTTTATGCACCACCAAACGCAATTAATAACTGAAATGGTAAGGGCCCTCAGGTGGCTCCTTCATTTTTTTTATCCAATCTTGCCTGGCCCTGTCTTATAGAGGAGGCCTATGCCACAAAACAGGATTTTTTACCCCTTAACCAAATTAGTCATGGTTTAAAACTCATAGATAATTACAAATACTTGGTTGTATTCCTGATATGTTAGACAGTAAGCCAATTTATTTTCCAGTTGTTCCAGTTGAAAGCATACAGAATTTCATTTTTCTATATTTTTCTACAATTTTATTCTCATACCTGCGCTTAACATTGATCATCTGAGTTTCCCCTTCATTTTCATAGTAGTGAAACAAAATATATGGCTCTTTGTCACAAGCATATCTAAAAGGACTTTAAATAGAACGATCATACCTGGATTTTCTAATAAACACAGGACAAAATGAAGCAATTAGTATGTAGCAACATAAAACAACAACACAGTCAGCACAGCAAATTGCAGGTTTCTACATCGATGCTGTCTAAATTAAGTCTCAAACTGGACAGCAGTAGAGTCTGCCTGAGTTTTTTGATTTTGCTCAGTCTGCCCCTCTGCCTCCAGCCATTTCTCACTTCCCCCAGGCCCACGCATTTCTTAGGAACTTTCCAGAACTTCTCCACCTGTCCACCAGATGCCCTCTAACTTTCCCACCCATCCTGGTTACCCGACTCCCACATCCTCCTACTCACCTGTTCACATTCCCAAATCATCCCCACCTGCTGACACACCTGCTTCTCATTATCTCAGCAGTCTTTCAGTGTATATAATCAGCTCATCTCTGCCAGTTTGCCATGTTGTCAGTGTTGTGCACTTGCTTTCCAGCCATCTGTACCTGTTCTCCTGTTTTCCTGTTCCTGATTTTCTGCCTGGTAGCTGCTACCCGTGTTTTGACCTGCTGCCTATTATGACCTGCCTGCCTGCCTGCCTTGCCCCTCTGGATTTGTTTGCTTGTTTAGACTGCCTTCTCGTGCCTGACTGTAAACCTGTTAATTTGAGCATTGATTTAGATAAAGTCCTTTTTCTTCCACCTGTTCAGCCTCAGTATCTGCATTTTGTTCCTCAATCTTATTGCCTTGTACACACATCTGTGACAGAAAGTCATATGAGTACAGTGAGAATGGATGTGTTTGATTTTGGATTTGAGGGTTTCCACTAGATTTTAATTGCAACAGGATTTGGTGCCAGAGATGAGCAACTGGGGAAGAAAATGCTCTGCTGCTTGCAGATTTTTTTCTTGATTCAGCAAGCTAACAACATCCTGCAACTGGAGGACATGACAGGGGAGATGAAGGATGAAGAGGCTGAACGGTAGAGAAAAAACGCCTATGTAATGATTTACAGCACAGCATATGTCAAAAGAAGCACTTTAAAATCCAATCTAGCTTGAATCGGAGCCTGTGAAAGGATGTGAGAACAGGTGTAATTTGGTCAGAGTGTCTAATAAATGTCTAATTTCTTTTTGATGTTCAGTTGGAGGATTATATGAACTGGTGATCTAGAAAACAGGACTTTACAGTAATAATATAATCTATATATAGCACTTGTAAAAAATAGGTTTACAAAGCACTTAAAATTTTGAGTAAAAGAGATGCTGATAAGTAGTCACATAGTAAAATACATAAAATAGTAATAAAATACTAAAAACAAAAACACATTTAAAACATTACAATAGAAAAAGAAGGGCCTAAAAGGCAGGGTATAAGTCAGTTACAAAATAGGTGCAATAATTACAATAAAGCAAAGAGGCCACAATATAAATATGAGTCTTCAAAAGAGATTCAAAAATATTAACTGAATCAGCTCAATCAAAATATGGGAAGCTCTTCCAAAGTTCATTGGCCACACTAACAAAAGCTTTGTCCCCTTTAGATCTGAGTTTGGTTTGAGGTACGATAAGAAGGCACTCTGTCAACTTCAGACATTGTGAAGGACTTTAAGGCTGTAACAGTTTGGCAATGTATTCTGGGGCTTTACCACGTGATTCCTTACAGGTAATTGAAAGAATTTCAAAATCAATTCTAAAGATTTCAATCCACATCCAATTTTTGCAATATTTCTCAGCTGCAGGAAACATGACTGGACCAACTTTGTGATGTGACTGTTCAAACATGTAGTAGACCTGAGTCGAAATGAAACTGTAAATTATTGCATTACATGGTTGGATATAGAACTCAAGGACTACTGAACTGCTCTGACAATGAGAGATAAGACAATGACTAATACCTAGGTTTTGTCAACATTTAAGTTTCCTCATGTCATGAAGACAGTCATGGAGAATCGATAGTCTGCTAAGATCATTAGGATTAAAAGAAAGGTACAACTGTGTATCATCAGCATAAAAATGAAAATAGATATTGTGATGGCTAATGATGTGACCCAAGGGTAATATATAAATAGAAAACAACATTGGCCCGAGGATGGACCCTTGGAGCACTCCACAGAATACTGAGTGGACAAGAGGAATGGTTACCAATCGTGCAAGCTGGGGAGGTACGAGACAAACCATTTAAGAACAGTAACAGAAACACAGACCCATGCCTCAGTCTGTAATCAAGTCAAGTAATCAAGCCTTAGTGAAATTAAGGCATTAAAGCATGTATTTTACGAGAGTTTCAGCATATTTAACAGAGAATGGATTTTTGGAACACTGGGTACTTACACAACCCACAAAATTTAAAGTGATGTCCCCCAACGACAACTGATGTATGTTAGTTTGAGAAGAGGTCACTTGTGGGAGATACAAGGTTTTCATGAGACTTTGTTAGTATCAAGAATTGTTGAGTCTGTCTCCCAGTTGCTCAGGAGTCATCAATCCACAAGAGCCGTATCTTGGACCCACATAGTTAATCTCTCCACTATCCTGCTCTGTCAGAATAAGTAACAATACTAAGTCTTCATTTGCCTCCTCTTGCTGCTCGCCTCTCTCATAAATAAACTAATTAACTTGGGCAGTGCTGGCTGCATGGAGGAGAAGTGAGCTGCCCCACACACATACAAATATTCACAGGGATGCACACACCTGAACATGCACATATACTCTGAGATATATATATCCCGAACACACATACACTCATGTATTCTTGCCCACTCACTCCTCCTTTCCATCCACATGGTCCAGATGAATACAAATCAGCCCTCTCCTGTCTGTCTGGGTTTAGGGGAGTGCAGCTCGGTAAATAACCAGAAACAATGTGCAAGCAAATGGAAGAAGAGATATTTATCAGGTGGCCAATACTTTGGTTTATGACTAAATACCTGCAAAATTAATGACATTCCCATCAGCCTCAGCTCAGATTTGTGTTCAGTGCTAATTAGCAAATATTAGTATGCTAACATGCAAAGCTAGGATGTTGAAAATGGTGAACAGTATAACCTCGAAACATCATTCAGCATTCAGCTCAAAGCACTGACTAAGTACAACCTCATAGATGTTGCAGACTCTTAGTCTTGTTGAAAACAGGTCAGGTATCACATTCTAATAGGTCACCCTTTATAAAGGTTGATGAGCTGTAACCTGTGGCTTTTAATGGTTAATAAATCATTCACTAATGTTTTATGGACCAGCAATAAGAGCACCTTTTGATTCGTCTTTTTAGTTCTTTAATTCACCAGGAAGAACACGCCAGTGACCTCCTGGAAAAGAGCTGTAGGGCATCTGGACCATCAATTTGTTTATCCAATTATTTATTTATAAATTATTTATATGTACAGTGAAGGTCAGAGGTCAAACAGTTCTTTGGAGCAAAAATAAAGACAAAGCAAGTGTTCCTCTGGAGAAGGATAAACAGCAGCCAAAGGGAATTTTGTCAAGTTGTTGCTACATATTGGCTCATAAAAAAAATGTAAATTATTTATTAAGGATTAAGATGGAACTGTTGGTTCCATAGTTATTAAGTAAGAGGGATTTGGTAGAAAGATTTTCTGAGAAAGATTTTGAAATCCTCAGTTTGCTTGTCAGCTTCATAGTGAACTATACGGTCTACCTGTTAGTTGGGCTTTATTACAGTGTATTTCATATCAGCATGCAGCAGCAGTAAAAAGTCACTGATTGAGTCTACTATATGGGTAGCAGATAATGGCCACAAAACTGTATATTCCCTCATGATTCTGTTTTGATCTCCTCTGCAAATCGCTTCCTCCACATCTACCAACAGCGCCAAAATAACCTCGTCTACTCCTCTGGGAAACAGATATACAAAAAGCCAATCTATTGCGAAAGCCCTGACAGAAATCTTATACATTATTTTTGGGGAGTGCAGAGGAAGAGTGAGAGTGGGGGAAAAGGTAATCCATTTTAATAGAGCTGTCTCTGTATTATTGGCAACTTTCCCTTCGCGCACCTCTTTTCAACTTCATAGAAGACACTACATGCAGTAAGAGTGTGTGTGTCAGCACAATACTGTAAATAATAAAAGAGCCACAGTTGCGATAGGAAGCTGCATGTCTTGAAATAGCTTTGAGGGGAGAGAATATTTATTCACTTTAATGATCAAGCCCTTTATTGACTTTTTGGAAAATCCAATATTCAGCCTGCAAGCCAGTGAGAATCTTTCTCATCGCACTGCAATTTCACTACGGTCTCTGGGACAATAAGCATTTATAATCTTCGAACAGACATCACACGCAGGCACATACAGACATCTCCTCAGACCTAAATGTAGACAATGATGTACTGTATATGAACACATAACTCACGTATAGTCTTTAAGGTGAATCATAGATTACCAAAGGTCTGTAATCAGTAATCTGTAACTGATTACTTTCTCTCATTGTATTTTCAGGGGACAACATATTTATGCAGACAAGCACAAACATGATGTTCATGTACACATGTATGGCTGTATACATACGTACATGTGGAAATGTAAACATCCTGTCACCTTTGTCCCTGATCACACCTGCCTTTCTTTCTCTTGTTCCCAATGTCATACGCTGTTGGTCCTCATCACACTGCAGTAGCCAAGGATGAGACAAAACATGATTTTGTCTGGCAGCCAGTCTCTGGCACTGCATTGATACATGGTAATCCAGCTGTCAGCGGGGAGCTGGGGGGAAGAGCTGCAATAGGGAAGAGAACAGGAACAGAAAGAGAGAAACAAAGACTGTAGGATGGAGAAAGTAAAAGAAATCTGTAGAAAACTGAGAATAACTGGCAACACATATACAATATAGATGCAGTTTTGCAATATTACAGCAGACGTGTGGAGCGCCACCAATGAATCCAGGGAAGAACTATCTGTACAAAAATAGAATATATAACAAGCTGCTAGTAAAAGACAGGAAGCTTAAAATGAGTGCCATAGTGAGAGTAGATCAGTTCAATTAGATTGATGTTAAAACAATATTTTCATATTAATGGATCACCATACTTGTGCAGTATGTGAAAGGGGTTGTTCAAAGTGCAGTTTCTCTCAGCTCTATACGGAGCATTTCTTCAGCTTATTTTTTGGTTTTACGGCCCATAACTTTACTGTTTTGGTTCACTCTCACCGCTCTCATCAGCATAGTAGGCAGCTGTTTTCAGTGAAAAAGCTCTGATAAACCCACTGCCCCCTAGCTGACCAGAACCAATCGGCATACATGAAAAGTTAGCAACTAGCTGGCGACCAAAGTGGAGCATTCAGCAGCTAAAGAACCAGACATTTCCCCTCCGGAGATGGTTGAGACCAAAACCAGAGCTACAAGGAGAGTGAATAGACTTACATTCATCAGGTGGACACAAACACGACTCCAAATGAATTCTTATGTTGATTATGATCTTATGATGTTGCTTAAGATCTATAACTGCTGGATGTGTAAACAGGCAACTGTTTGCTAACAAGTTCACCATATCAACTTAAAAGGCGAGTCAGTGTTGTGTTTAGCTTGTTTCTGCTGCCCCCAAGTCATTGCAAGTTTAAACTGAGAAGTCTGATGTTTTCTTTTATTTACAAATTTAGTTTAATTGTAGCTTGAAAAAAAGATAGTTGTAGCCAGCTGTATTATTTTGTAATCAGTGCTATTGTTAAGATGCAAATGCTAACCATTGTTAAAGTTATTTTCCACTAGAGAAGTTATCTAATGTGCAAATCATGTGTTCATATATAGACCATTTGCTGTCCATATACTTTTAGCTAACTTCTTAAAATTCAGTTGTAAATAATCGGTTTCCAGCTAAACACATTCCCTAAATTAACTGTGTATTAGTTGTTGAGACAGCAAAGTTGGACATGTAATGCAATCAACTGTTCACTGCCGTTAGCTGCTGAGCCCACTTCCATGCTGATAATTGTCTTGCTCATACTGTAGACACCGCAGAACTCATGACCCTTAAACCCAAGACTTGATTATCAGCTGAGCAGGCAAGAAGACAAATTCATCAGTGTCCCTCGACCATGAGGAGCACTGAACGATTGCCAGGAGCGCATTTGTATGTAGATAAATTTGTGATATTTCATTAATGTCAGTTGGAATATGTTCAGCTCCTGTGTTCACCACCTGCAACACCAATCACACAGTGGCGCATAAATGCATTAAATTATCCTGCTATAATAGTGAGAGAGGCTATCAGGAGACGAGCTGTCTGTACTGATGAAATGTCTCCAGTCTGAGTATTGATGATGTATTGATTTTGCAGTTAGATGTTGGGGTTGATTTGATGGCAAATGTCCAGTGAAAGCTTTTCAATAAAGATTCTTGAGCAAATCAGAATTTCTTTGAACCACTTGATCCTAAACTCACATCTCAACCACAAAAGGTTATCATGCGGTTAAGAAAACATCCAAACAAAATAGTCCCTGGTATTTGCCTGTTCTTTTGCACTACACAGTTATTGTGCCATAAGTGTTTCTGCCCTGTTGCAACCAATTTTTATATTGGCATTTGGTTCATTTAGGCCTGTATCTCATCGTTAAAGCCTGTACATCTTTACTTCTAACTTGGTGAAATATTCTCAATTTATAACTTAATTGCTGTATATCTCTGATTCCTAATTAGACCCGAATCTAGTTGTTTCATTTTAACATCCTTTCAGACAATAGTATATTGCATACAGTGTTGCTGTCTTGTGAAAAACATGTATCTCCAAAAATGTCAGTGATGATGTGGGATGGGGAGTGGTGGTTGGGGTTGGCAGCATGGGAACCAATGGGCTCCTATAGAAAGGAGCGTATTGGTGGGATAATCCAGGTAAACTCAAATGGAGCTACTCCTGTTGAGGGGTGGTCTGCAGCCACATTGCTGCCCAGTTTCAGTGTAAATGATAAAAGATTAGTATAACGTGAAAAAAAGCTGTTTTTTGTGGTTCATTCTGGTTGTTATGTTAACCATTGCTCATTGCTCATTGCACCTGTACATCTTACTGAATTCATGAAAAACTTTGGCTAATCATTTTGTGAACACTTTGTTATTTGTGTATAAATGTGCGACTGAAGCTCTGAAGTTAAATCCTATCAATGAATTTCAGATTGTAAGATGTTTTTTTCATGCTGTGTTTGCCATGTTTACTCTAAGGATAAAACTCAGTCTGCATGACATGGCTGTACAGATTTGAAAGTTTTCTGTTTACTCTGTGTTTCTTGCTGTAGTAGTGGAGCACTGTCGGCATACACAAATATACTTAGCAGTACTTAACTCCCCATGGATACATATTGAGCAGCACCAAAACAAGTGGTGGTGGTGGTGAAAATCCTCAGGCAGTACCAGACAAACAAGAGCAGCAACATTTGTGGTATGTTGAACATGCTGCCAGTCTGTATACTCTGCTAAAATCAATATGGGTCAGTTCAAAGCAATAATGACAGCTACTATGTAAAGCACTCTCTGCACTATAGAGCACTAACCCATGGACAACCCATCTCCATGTCCAGGATTAGTGTGGCAGCATGTAGCATTAACAGCAGTGTTGTGGAGCCCTGAGGAGGGCACTGTGGAGACGTGGACAGAAACAGACGAGTCTGGATTTAAAGGATACAGTTCAGCAGCACAGTTGATCCGACTGAAGCTGTGTTCTAATAGGGGCCATGGGATTGACTTATTATGCATCTTGATAACTTCCTCTTGCTCAAGGGAAAGAGAAATGAACATTGTACATGGGCAATAAATATGCACAAAGGATGGATATTATTTTTACAGACAATGCTTGTGAAAATTATATGGATTAAGCACATACACATTTCTTCTTTGTCATGCACACTTGCTCTTTCACTAATTAATTTTTTTAAATTATAGTGGAAAAGAGGACTTAGAGGGTACAAAGCATAAGGGAATGGACACCTCAATTCAACCTACTTTAAACTCATTAATTTTTGTTTTTTGTAATTTCGGATGCTGGCATTCTCTACTGATAAAGAAGGCAAAAGGTGTGTGTTAAAAATGTTAACACCCTGTCTGTGAACGAGAGATAGAAGCTGATTGGACTGAAAACTAATCAATACATGGAGTGCAGGGCAGATTAAAGATGATTTCTATAGCGAGATCAGTTCAATAATGTAACCCTGAATAGTCTCAAGAGATGGTGTTCATTTTCAAAACAGAGTTTAGCTTGACACAAAACTGTCCTGTATTTAGTCTGTGCATCATATTACGGTAATAACATTTACACGGGAGTATTTTGTGGATGTTGACAGATTGGGTTTTCTTTAAAAAGGAAGGGAAGTGTTGTGTGTTAATAGCAGGTATAAAACATTTTGAGCACCATGGCCAACACTGTGTGTGTGTGAAAGAGAGACAGATGCTGAATGGATGGACAACTAATCAATACATGGAGTACAGGGCAGATGAGGAGAGCTGATACTCATTTCTGAAGTAAATAGCCCCATGCTTATTGTGACCAATTGAGTGTGTGATTAATTATTAAGCATACTCGGAGGAGACTCTCAGTGAGACTATACAGTTAGTGTCCTTGGTCCAGGAGCAATGTTTCTCGTGGTTGTATAAGCCTATACATATTCTGGAGCTGGAGCTCACAGTTGTTTAAGCCCTGGGTAAAAGACAACCTGCTTAAAATGTCTCCCTTTCACTTCTGAAGGATAGTCTACTTACCTATCATATTATTATTATTATTATTATCGATATATTATATGATATCATAGTATATTTTGTCATGTTAGTTAAAGGCATAACGAGTAGGATTTGTCAGTTGCTGTCTGTAAACGTAACATTCAAAGTTGGCCCCAGCTTAAAGTGTACGCGCTTCTGGTGGTCCCACGTGCTTATAATCTGGTAACTGGTCGCTATGTTTTTATATGCACCTCACACCCTGCACACTGTTATTGGCTGGGGGCTACACACCACTGTCCAAAGGTTGATGCCCAGAAATGCCCCGAACACAGCAAAATAAGAAAATACAGGCAGAGGGCAGGGTCTCTGCAGATACAGACACCGCCACACACTTCTAGTGGGTCATAAGTGATGATTAAGAGGGATTGTTTTTGTATGAGTCTATACATTGTTTTTTTTTAAAGGAAAATCCTACTTGTTATGCCTTTAAAGCTGCTATAATCAATATCTTTTGCTAAAGCTAGCTGTAATCTGTGCTATTGTTAACAAGCAATTGTTAACCAATGCTAATGTTATCTTACATTTCACAAGTTATCTTAGGTGCAGATAGTGTGTTTACAACCATACCCAGAGCATATGCTGTCTAGATACATTCATCAGGTAGCCAAAAACACAACTCCCACTATTTTCTAACAAATTCGCCAAGTCAACTTTATATGGTGATAATATGTTGGTGTTGTGTTTACAGCTTGTGTCTGCTGCCCACAAGTGGCCAAAAACCAGTAAGGCAGGTTTAACTTATATCTCAAATGTCTGCATATGAGGTATTATTTGACCCCGTGTTTGAAGCTGTACTAAACGAGATAAAANNAACTAATTGTGTATCTCACATAATGATGCAAGGAATGATATGAGTTGAAAATGAGAATTTCTCACAAGTTAACAAAATGAAACACATCTTTCTTTCTTTCTACAGTTTTTTTCCCCAGTTGTTCTTTTAGCTTACCACCACCCAGTACCCGGCATGAGAGTCATTTTGCATATTGAGAGTGCTTTAGCACATGGTGTAAGCAATTACTGCCAGCAATTACTGAGGCCCGAATGTAATAAAATAAAATAAAACAGAAACCAGTACAGTCATAGTTATAAGTCCAAAAAGAGAGATTGTATATAAATCCACAAATTACATAAAAGTATGTAACAGAATCTTATAATGAGCATTTGACAAATTATGCTGAACATAAGTGAGACATACCATCTTACCACCAACTTTAAAAGCAACCAATTCTATAGCATGACAACAAATCAGCTAATGGACATCTAGTCTTGATTCTTTTGCCATTTAGTGTCGAGAATGATGCCTCTTTTCTATCACTAAGTGCACAGAAGAAAAGGTGAGTTCTTTATAGATTGGACCTCAGTAGGCAGCGAATCATTGCGCACAACACCAGGTAACTTTATCGGCAGAGATGCTTTTGAAGGACTGCATTTCATAGATTTCATACTATGAGAGGAGTTCATATTGGTGTTTAACTTGATCCCGAGGGCATTAAAATAGGTCAGGGTATACCTCTCCTGTCATTTCTACAGGCAATCGTCTTTTTTAAAAGCCTTGCTGGAACCTGAGGATATGAAAGCAACTCATTAAAGAAACAGATTTTTTACTGGATTTATGGTATATCAGGAGTCTCTTTCAGGTTGGGCATCTAATTAGACTGCTTTCAAGGGATGTGCTGTACTGCAGGAATGACTGTAATAAAGACAGTGCTACTGTTGGGTGTTAATACTTTAGATGAAACAGATGGATGAATGTCTCTGAGCTGGACCTGGAAACAGGGACAGTCTGTGGTTCTTGCTCGACAGATTCTGTCGTGGCTGGCCTCAGTATTCTGGCTTAATATTAGAACAAAATGATTTTTCTTTTGAGCATTTGATCTGCAGACTCCTCAAAGGGAATCTAATCCAGATACGAATCCTGCATGATAACTAGATTATTCTTTCAGTGCTGCAGTTTACGACAATGTGGTGTTCACAATGACTTAAAAAAAAAACACAACTAGACAGAGATGTGAGATAGATAATGCTCACGCAGGTACGTACAGTACACATGCAGACACAGACAGATCTGTGCGTGTATACACACACGCGCACACCAGGTATTTTAAGGCAATGTCTTTGTTTTTAGAAGTTAACACGTAAAAGCTGGCAAAAATTGCCTGGGGATTTGGAATCAGAGCAGCGCCTACAATTGATTCTGATGTTTGTCCACTCTCGCTGCATCTAAATGAGGACAGGAAACACATGTAAATACTGACAATGCAACCAAGACAGTCTTCGCACAGATCCTTCTGGCTACTTAGCCTGAATTTACTAGATGACATACTATACTTAAGCCTTAACATTATAACAACAATGTGTCTGTTTGAGTGCACATGCTTGTGTGTGTGTGTGTGTGTGTGTATGTAAGCATGCAAATCTCTGGTTCAGCTCCACAGACATGATTGACGTTACACATCTAAGCTGCTTCTGCCAACCTTGTTTTGTGCCTCTCTTACTGGTTCTGTTCACTCGTCTGCTGGCACATGCCTCCTACATGCTGCCTGACCACCGTGACACTGTAAAATACGAATACACCTCAAATGCCCCGTGAAATGAAAAATGACACTTTTTTTTAATCGGTGTACCTCACAGTAAAGTAGTTCAAGAAAATGGGAAAAAAAGGGCTAAGAATTGACAAAACTCGTGCCTATGGGGAGTTTGAACTCAAGATGTTGTTCTTTAAACACTCTGTCAAAGGTTACATACCCAACCTACGCACGGGGCCGTAACATTTTGATTGACATCCCTTAGCAAGCTGTGTGGGGAGTTTGTTTCCAAAGTAATGTGTATTCAATGCTTTAGTTCATCTGTTGTGTGCCTTCTGTCACCTTTTCTCATGTCCCCCCGCTGCTTTTTTATATTCACCAGAAGAAATACACTGTATATGGATACCCATACCACTGCTGAACCATTTAAGGAGGGAATGAAACATTGTTGTCAAAAGGAAAAAGTACACAAAATGTACCCTGTAGAAAGTTGAACATTTCAGGAAAGTCACAAAATGAAAACACACCACAGTGTTGGAGCTGCAGTTGGGTACATTTTCATTACAGCAGGGGAAAATTGCCAGTGCCAACGGCCCTTTGATTTAAAGATAGAAACCATCAGGGATCTAACACATGTCAAAATTTTGACAGGAATCTCTGAGCTTCTGTTGAACATCCCATCATCTGCAAAACAATAGAAAAAGTACAGATTTGGCACAGTCCCAGCGAGCATTTGCAGTTTTGCATTTAGCCACAGACATCGATCATCAAGTCCTACGATTAAGTTTTTCCTGTTGGGAGATCAGACACACAGCATCGCTTGTTGAGAAGTCCCTTTTCATGCATATTTATATACATGTCATGTTCTGATTATGAGTGTTCAATTTACACGTTTGTTGCACATCTTCACTTCTTCTCTACCTGTTTGTCAGCAGCAGAGCTTCATGATTACACGTTTTTTGCATTTATAAATGAGGCGAATATGCTTCAGTTCTCTCTAATTGCCTGCACTCGTGTAGCTGCATGGCCCCCTGTAGACCTAATATATAGGGTGAGCACATCTTTGCACACTTGTGTGTACTTGCTACACTTAATCACATACATCATGTTTCCGTTCAGATGGGAGAGACCACTTTAACCAAGTGCTGTCCGTGCCAAGCTGTGCTGTCATTTCACGTTCTCAGCAGCTAAGTTCTGTGCCCACCCACACCGTATAGTGCCGTTTGTGTTCTGCTTGTGAGTAGAGCCATGGTGTGATGGTGCCTGTGATGGTGACTGAGCTGTAATGACATCACGGTCAACTGACCGGTGTGTGGCCATGCAGGGGACAGGAAGCGTGAGACGGTGACATTTAACAGACTCACTTTGTTGAGCGTTCAGACAGTGTTGTGTGTCTTCTGTAACGTCAGAGCTGCTGTTGTTTGGAGCTGAGTTATACTCCTGCGTTTTTGTTTCATTCATCTCGCAGATAGCAGCCTCAGCTCCCCTTGGTTGAGCTTTTTCAGGGCTGTAATGAAAATCCATTACTCCCTTGCAATGTTAATCTCAACACTTCCTGCTGCTGTTTAACAGTAAAAGCCTTCCGGCGGTGCAGTATACAGTCTGGCTCAGCACAGGTAACTGGCCCAGGGGAAATCTGCCCATATTGTCCTTTTCTTCTTCTCTATTATTTCTTTCATTGTCATGTAGGTTAATGCCTCTTATATCTCAGTATTCTGCTGCCATGGAGACTACTGCAGCTATTTAGCAATTCCTGATAATATGTTCTATAGCTTTAATCATACTTTTTCTTTAATATATTGTGTCAGGATTGTTGGTCGGGTATGTTTTATAACCTTCATTTGGTATATTATTAATATTCATTTTTCTTTGATGTACTCCACTACTTGCTGCTGCAATGTACCAGGGATTACTGTTGTTTCATTGCCTCAAATTGCCTCAATATCTGAATAATCAAAGCATAGACAGTCAAAGATATAGAACATGGGTAGTTTTGTTTGAACATGAACAGAACAGCATAAGAGTTTGAAAATTCAAAGGAATGCTGCAAGTTCATGGCTAAGATTAAAGATTAAGAGAAACAGAACATGAACTTCAAATGTACATACTGCACTGCTCGCTATCTAGCTGCCAAGTCCTCTGCCTGTGATAATGCACAGACATAGAAGAGACATCTCAGTGTCTGAATTTGAATTGACTGACCTGACTTTCCTCTCAGGACTACGGCAAAAAGAGATTTTTGTGTTTGCAATGCAACTGTTTTGGTGAGATTTAATGCCAGGCCTCCATGCACCCATCTGTTGCCAACTTCATAACATCATAACTGCTAGTTAGGCAAATTATTCAGAACGCACTGGGAGAATAAATTATTGAAAAGACAATATAATCACCAAACACAGCTGCTAGCTAGAATTAGTCTATTTGCATCTATTTTCAGAAATTGCTGGAGATTTAGATGACGTTTCTGAAAGAGAAAACTATGTGAAACTGCAAGCAATTGCTTATTGGCATCATGAGTGACAACCACCAAGCCGGATAAGCTAAATGTTTGTGTGACGGCTTCTGTTTTCAAAATGAAAGCTCACAGGGCTACCTGTCCAAAAGCACAGAACCTGAAAATTGTTTAGCTGTTTGGTTTTGTAATTGCTATAATTAAGGTCATCACATTCACTCAAGCAAGATTGGACCCCCTTATATGGAAGCCCATTTCCGAAGTAAGTCATTATAATGAGAAACTTTCTCAAAATAATGACTTAGTATCTCATTCATTATTTTGAGAAAGCCTCTCATTATTTTGAGATACTAAGTCATTATTTTGAAACAGTTTCTCATTATAATGACTTACAGGATCCTTTTTTCCCTATCACATTGGCTGAAACGGGCTTCCATACCCTTGTGCCCCCCCTAAAGTGCAGTTTTCTCTCAGGAACCAAGGTACACCTAGCCTCAATTTTTGTTATAACTGTTAACTATCACTTTAATTAAGAAATATTTCTGTCACATAACACACACTTCTTATTTCGTTCGTTATGTACAGTCTGCTGCTACCATAGATATAAAACTATCTATTGTTCTGTATCTACGGCTGCTATTTCTTATCCACTTCTTGTTGAGTTCTTTAAAAAGTGGTGAAACAGCGCCCCCCTGGATTGTAACGCTGGTAGATGTCAGTCACAGCGTGTGGTGAAAAGGGGCATTGCGCACGAAGAAACAGCAGTACAACCCAGGTGAAGTTGATCTCCTGTGATTACAAAAATGATGGTAGTGTCAAACAGTCGGATGCGGCCATTTTCAAGCCACTGCAGGGACAGGACTCTGGAGAAGAAACGGTGAAGTGAGCTTCTAATTGTAGAAAGTTAAGTAACTTGCATCTCTGAAATGATACGACCGAGAGAGTTAGCTAGCTGGTTTTCAAGTCACTGACATTAGCTACAGTGCTTTTTAGTTTGCCAGCAGTTATGGAGGGTTGGAGGTGAAAACTACCATGGCAGCAACAAGTAAACGACATGGACATATTGACCACTTCGCCTCCATGAATGGACGGAGAGAGGACTTGAGCATCACATGTGAGTTTCTGTCTGATAGAAATTCCACCTTGTATGCAGTGGTGGAAAGTTACTAACTACATTTACTCAAGTACTGTACTTAAGTACAAAGTGGAGGTACTTGTACTTTCTACTTCTACACTCTGTCTGACAGCTTTAGTTACTTTACAGATTACAATTTTTTATACCCTCCCTGTCCAGTGAAAACCACATATCTCCAAATTTGGTGATTTTGAATGTTTGTGATAAACTGAAGGATGAAATGTTCCTTTTATGAGAAAATTCTCCTCCTCCTTCAGCTAAATAAACTATTCAAACCCTCCTTGGATCAGCTGGAAAAATGCATCCTCACAAAGCTGAAAACAGGCTGTTTTTCTGACTTTTTAGAGATTCGTGGTTCTGACAGGACAGCGACGCTACAACCACATGATGATCTTACAGACCATGATGCATTGCTGTAGATTAAACCACCCAACAGTATATAAAGTAGTTAAAATGAGCTCAACCGTAAACATCTACAGCAGTAAAATGCAACATACACATTAATGCAGCAGTAATATTAATCCAGAAACATCATATATAATAAAACACTGACAGTGAAGATTTTACTGCACTATGAATACTTTTACTTTGAGTACTTTTAGTACATTTTGCTGAGAATACTTACATATAGGGCTGCATCTAACGATTAATCGTTTGGTCTATGAAAGATTAGAAAACAGTGAAAAATGCCCCTCACAATATGTGACAACCTCATCAGGTGTCTTGGTTTGTCTGACCAATAGCCAAATCCCAAAAATATACAATTTATTATAATGAAAGACCAAGAAAAGTGGCAAATTTTTACATTTGAGAACCTGGAACAATCAAATATTTGGAGTTTTTGTTATAAAAATAACGATTAGGCTAGTCGATTATCTAAACAGTTGCTGATTAGTTTTCTGTCAATCCATTAAGCAATTAATCGTTGCAGCTCTGCCTACATACTTTCACTTAAGTAAGGTTTTGAATGCTGGACTTTTACTTTTAGTGGAGTATTTTCACAGTGTGGTATTAGTACTTTTGCTGAAGCAAAGGATCTGTATACTTCTTCCACCACCGCTTGTATGTGTGTAGTGGTTTTTGATATATTGAAGGTTATATTGGTCAAACTGTACTGGATAAGAAAGCTGTTGTGTTATTGACTACTACTACAAGCAGCATTTTGGAAATTCCCCAATTCTGTATTCATTAGTTGTTAATTTACCTGTTGACTGTGTCCATGTTCTGTTTGTGCTGCATAATGAGTGATTAGCTTTAATACTGTTGGCCTTGTGGACTAGTTTTGTATGCTCAGCATGTAGATAAGAGGAGTGTAAGTCATGCATTTGATGCATGCACTAGTACTTTTTCATGTGAACATAAATCTGTGAATGAATACTGTGTGACTGTGCACATGTATGAGGGTATAGGCTTTGTAGTACTCCGTGCATGTGTCAAGATAAGATGCCTGTATAAGTTGTGCATCTTTGATTTGCGCTGTATTTCTTTTTAATTGACTTTAAATCTGTTGTCTAAATGTCATCCAGTGGTTTACTAATTGAATGTTATGTAATTTGTTTTAATACATCAAAATAGAGCTGTGCTACAAATCTGACTTTAACGTTGTAGGTAAAATTACAGCGTATACTCTATGCTTTGTTTCTCTGGATGACCTGTCTGACTTGACTTTTCCTGAGCCACACCACAGCTAAAACGAGCAGTCACAGTTAACTGGCGCCTCTAAAACAACACCTGGTCCCTGTCTGGCCCATGTAGTTTAAAGAGGCCAGGATTGCCACTTTCTTAAGAATACAAAGTTTAAAATGACAATTTCCATAGTCTTTCGTGTCTTTTTCTAATCACTTCAATATGTTACAGATTAGGGGAGGGTGATATGGATGAAATTTCCTAAGACCATATGTTGATATTGATATACAGTATCACAATGTGGTATTTTTTGTTTTTAATTTCAACCCATAAGATTTAGCCTGTAGATAAAATAACCAAATGGGATTAATGCAAAAAACAGTTCTGCTGCCATTAGACAGTCCTGCTGAATAATTTGCAACATTGCTTGTATTATCCTAAAACAACCAGAAACATATAGATGCCTTGTTATAAACAGTATGGCAACAATCTGGGAAGGTTATATTGCCATATTGCCAAACCCTGCCGGTGATGGAAGACAACACTCTCACCATGGTGAGGCCCACATCAAGGGAGTTTTTGCCAGTTGTACCAGGCTAATTCCTGCATGGAATCCACAAAGACTTTCAAGCAAGACAGTTTTCATTCCTTGCGAAGCCAACAGCATGTACTTCCATTATTGGTGTTTACAGTTGTTGCGTCTGAGTGCAGGTTAATGATATCATCAGCGCACAGTTGTGTCCGGTAATTACTGGCAACACAGGAATGTGTTGCTCCATAGTGTTGCTCAGTATAGCGCACATTACCGTTGATCACATAATGTAGCGGCTCATGTTCCCTTGACTAAATGTCTGGAGTTAACGAGTCATGAAGATTTGAGGTGTGCAGTCATCCAGTGTGGTGTTGTCGGCGTTTCTGTTGTGAACAGCTGATCGTTTTAAATAAATTTCTCATCAGTTTGCAACACCTGCTTTTTATGACATTAATTGACATTTCTAATGTTCCGATAAATTAATGAATCTGACCTTTTTGACATCATGCATTTATTTATGAATATAACGTAATTTATTACACCATGAAAATTTTAGCCGACCAAAATTGTTTTTAATCTTCTAATTCGAGTGTCTTTTTTCACTTTGTATGAAAAAAAACAACTTCTCCTCTCCCCAGAAACTGCAAAAAAATCTTCTCTGTCTGTGTCCCCTGGCTGTCTCAGTCTGACTCCTGTCTCCTGTAAAAATTAAGCCATTATCAAAAGATAAGATGAGTGCTGTATGCAGTTTTCTCTATGCTGGCTGTGCAGAGTCGGATTCTTCCATATGGTCAGAAGTGCCTGCCATAAACACCCAAAGCCATGTCAGAACATATACTATCTATGGCTCTTTAATTCCCTCTGAAGCAGCTTCCTCGAATTGTCTACTTCCAGTGTAACACAAGCTAATCCTTACACGCTTGTCAAGTCCCCACATTGTAACGCTCTGTCTTTTGCTTGGAAAGCTGCCGCATTAATTCAGTCTCACCTTATTCTGTGAACGGGAAGGCATTAAAAGTCTCCCAAGTCCCTCATCCTTTTGTGCCACTCCCCAATGGCAATACCTAAAGTATGAATAGAAATGTTATTTCAGTAATTTGCCAAGAATTGCAATGAAAAAGAGGCTCCATAAAACACCCTGCTCCTGAAGAACAAGATGATTACATATTCTCACGTGTGCCCTGGCTGTTCTTATCAACTGATTAGTTAGTTTAGGCAACAGCAGACTCATTTTATGAGGCACAAAAGGGTCATTTACATTTTGTTATTGCTCCCAGTGTTCATAAATGTCACTTTGGCATGGCATGGCATGGCATTACTGGTTTGCTATTTTTTAGGGGTTATAGTCAAAATCAGTGAAGTTTATAAGTTTCCAAATGCACATAAACCTTTTAGTCTGTATTTAATTTGAGATGTAGACATTTTCAAGATTAGCTGACAACTCATTTCCTCATTTTGTTGCCTCTATTACAAAATGTTTCTGGAATGTATGAGAGCTGAGCCAGTCCCTAATTTTAACTGAAAGCATTATTAAACTCCAAGGGAGAAAATGCAGTGCATTAATGGGCTCTAATTGCTAAAATATTTCTGTGTTAGCCTCCCAATATTTCATAAATATTAGGGGTGGGAAAAATAATCGATACGATATATCATCACCTTTATTCAGGTGATGCATAATCTATACACTTGTGTCATATCGACGTTGTTTTATTTAATTTATAAACGCTGTAGCCTGTGATTTTTTTTCCCCTCATTTTGCCCCTTGACATTACGTCACATGCATACGTTGTTGTTGCTGCAAAAGCCCGATTCCGTGTAACGTTGCATGAACAGAGACTTTTTATTTCTCTTCTGTGGCAGCGAACACAACACGCAGCCTCTCAGTAAGTATTAAGCTGCAGCCTGAGCTTATACAGTCACTTTATGGCTGACTAAATTAACTTAACTACCTCTAATAGCATAAAGCACTTTTCTGTGGCTGCAGCAACGTGCTGGTACTTGTCTCACACACCTGGAGAGACTCATCTCCCACAACAATCTCGCTAGACTACGTCACATACACAGGTTACCCTCAAGGCCACCTTCCTTAAGGGGGGGAGCTCGGCTGGTAACACACAGGGGGAGTTAGGCTGTTGGTGTTCTAACCTATCCCGTTTAAAAAAAACAGGGATTATTAAGTGTTTGTTTACCTGATGGACAGAGAGGGGGCGTGGATCAAACATAAGGGTGGAGGAAGAGGTCTTGCACAGATATCGGGATGTATCGTAATAGGAATCGCCTGTATCATGATATCATCGTTATTGTGGGCAAAATATCGTTCTCGTATCCTGAGTATGTCTGTGATTCCCACCCCTAATAAATATTGTTATTCATTCGTTGTGGATCTCTCCTTATTGCATTGATGTGCATACAGTGAGGATAGGGATGGCTAAAGCAGATCAACAACAGTTATTTATTTATTTTTTTTATCAGCAGAGCAACAGTCTGAGTACAGGGTCATGATCATGCCAGGCACAGTCCCAGTCTGGTCAGGTGTATTCAAGGCTGAGCACTAAAGAGGAGGCAGGCTGTAATTTTTGGTCAGGCTAATGGGCTATTTCTCACCTCTGCAGAGCATAACTCTGCCATCTGCTGCAGGGAGTCTCTCTCAGTGCCTCGCTCCTCTCTCTGGAACAGGGAATGGACAAATGGCAACCTGAGAGCCGCACTCAGCAGCTGAGTACAGGACTGGGCGCACATGGACTCTTTGCTATTCTCCCTCGCCTCATCCTCCTACCCTTTGTCAATTTTGTTTATACAGCCCAATATCACAAATCACATATTTGCCTCAAGGGCTTTACAATCTGTACAGTGTACGACATCCTCTATTCTCAGACCCTCGATTTGGATAAGGAAAAATATCCCCGAAACCCCTTTGGAAAGGAAAAATGGAAAGGAAAAACATACACACACAGTTGCATGCATGCACAAGCACACCGATGCTTCTTGCAAACTTACACGCTTGAGTTTGTAAGAAATGGAAGGATTAATTAGGTCTACCACATATAGACTGCAACCTTTTCTGACAAAAGCAGCACCCATGTGTAAATATAAAGAACAACTTGCAGTGCACATTTCATTTGACAGTAAGTGGGTGTTATTGGGTGTTTCTCGCCGAGTCACGTTCGAGCACTCGACTATGAAACTGGGCAAACCGAACTTCGCGACGTGCTCCCCACTTCTCCGTCCAGTAGTTCCCTCCAACTCGTTACAGACGTCTGAGCACTAACCCTGTGCTAAAATAAGCAGAGGCAGATCAGGCGTCTGCTTTGTGCCTCGGCCCACTCTGTTAAGTCTTCTGCAGTGAGCACAGATAAGCAAACCTGGGAGAGATGCTATCGGACCTTTGGGTTAAAGAAACTGACAACTCCATCACCCCTAGTCAGATCAGAAGGGAACTGGAGAGCAATGCATACAGAGCAGTTTGAGATGAATCCTTATGATTCCCTGTATGGCCATTATGCTTCTCTGTGTGATGCTCTGCACAAGATATAACTACACAGGAGGGCATAGACTGTATGCAGTCTTTGAATAAATGCAGTGGAGGGGAGGCATTTGTATGTCAGACTGTATTTAACAGTCTGACATATATTACAGTCACACATTTACTGGGTAATACTGTACTGCGTATGATTACAGATTATCTGAAGAAGTAGAGGTTAAAAAATTAAACTTTTTCAAGGCAACATTTACCATTTTTACTCAGATTATATGTACAAGGATACAGCTTTGAGTGCCTCTCTGACCTAAGGACAGTGGCAAGGTGAAATGTAGAAGGTTATGCAACTGCAGGCCAGTCCAGGGGAAGAAAATTACAACAATTTAGCAGAGTGACAAGCCGGGCCTGGAGGCACGGAGCCATATCACTCATGTTCCCTCATGTATGACAGCCAGGGCACACTGCCCCCTCTGCCGCCTTAGGAAAACAATAATGACTGCACATTGTGTGTGCGCGTATCTATGTTAGCCTGTGTGCCTGCGCCCATATGTGTGAGTGCATACTGTATCCACACAGACTGTTTTTATATGCATACGTATGTGCGAAGGCGCAGTGCTGCTAAGGCAAGCCTAGGCTCTGCAGAACAAGGGGAGTCATGTTTCCTCTGATGAGCAACACAGTCAGACGATTAGGCTTTGTTTTTGTAATATGGTGGCGTTCTGCCTCCAGCCTGCAAACTGAGGCTGAACACGGAGGCATCTGTATCCACATCCTCTGAGTAGTCTGAACATGTACTTGGTATTCCTGATAGGACAGAGCTGGCGAACTGAGCTTTCCTGGCAGTCTGGCAGATCTGCAGAACGCAGCTCTGTGGTGGCACATTAGAATAGCAGTACAAAAAAAACCAGCAGCTATGCATAGGCTCTGAGTCAACTGAATGGGCTGTGTGTTCATGACAGGAGGAGAATAATTGGTCCAATTTATGCTGTGTGGATTTATGGCAAGCTGTCGCACATTTGGTACAGGCCTTAATGTTTTTTTTTTTCGTCTTCGATTTTGTCATTGATGTGTCAGGGTTAAAATAAATGGGAGCACGTAAACATATGTGATGTGTTTGTGTGCAAGCTGACAAATTAAAATGATCACAATATTTTTATTCGCCATTAAACCCAGTAAAACAGCCCAAATGAAAAGATGGAAATGTGATTCTGCCAACTGCAACAGAAATCTGAAAATGTCATCAGCGTCATGGTGCATGCTCTCATATCGTTTCAGTGTATCCCAGAGCCAAATCCAACCTAACTGTACTGTGATCCTGTCTCTTGCATATGGATTGCGTCTTAGGTCTTTCTGTCCTGCAAGGTTTTAGAAGTGTTAGCCTGGGAGATCAATGAAATGTACTCCAGTGGAAGCGAGAGCGAAACGCAAATCCATGTACTCATAACTCTCAGACATGAAGAAGAATATAGTCCTCCTGCAGACTTGTTATGTTGATCTGTATCCGTGCATCTATGAGTTTAGTTTGAGGCTGCTGATTTGAAATACTGAAGTAAAGAGTATTTATGTTGCTGTGCATGTATGCACATTAACAGTAAAACACTCTGATTTTGAGTTAGTCCATGCAAATGGCAGTACACTGATAAGCTCTCTTGTGAATTCAGAAAAATCCCAACAAAGTACTTTGAATGTAAGAATATTTGACGAGCTGCGGTGTGCACAGACAAAAAAATGCATCCAGGATTGTTATTCATTCTAATAGTGATGAACCAATCCAAATGATCAGAATTGTGGCCAATCCAGGGGTGCTTTGTTTGCTCCGGATATGTGTCAGCTGTCAAAAATGCCCCATTGTGCTCTGTTATTACACATCGGAACCATATAGCTCTCTGATCTAATCATGAGTGAATCACCGACCGTAGAAAATGAATATACAGCAGCGAGAAGTTTCAACTGGTGTCAGCTTATAGGTTAAAAAAAGTTTTGCTGTCAGCTGAAAACTGCATTTGAACTCTGGTCAGCATTTTGTTCATGCTGGAATGGAGAGAAGCAGTCCAAACCTCTCTACCACAACAGATCCACATGTTCGCTGTGATAATGTTTTACATAAAAACACACAAAATGTTGTGGTAAAATTATGAGAACAATTTTCCTGATGGTAGAGTGACCAAAACCTTCTAAATTATTTCATTCATTCATTTCATTTTTGAAAAAATCCTTTGTTAGAATGAATAGTCTCCGAATAAACTTTTGTAAATATGCCAGATCTTCTAAATTAACTTTTTATTCCTCCCCCATGGCTAAATTGCTAGAGACCAGTTGCTGTATTGCAGCTTGCAGCTGTAATTTTATTGCTTCTCATGTAAGAGGCTTCAGTTCTTCTGCAGTGTCCTTGAGCAAGACTCTTGAATATCAGCTCCAGAGACACTGATATTTCCCAGTTGAGATCAATGAATTGTCACATTACAATTACTTGTCTGTCACAAAACACATTAACCCAAATGTTTTATAAAACTAATCAACTAATGTCCTTTTCAATCATTATCAAGGGTAAAATATCTTCAAATAATCAATTCAAACAGAAAAGACAATAGCTTACTTTTCTTATACCGTCTGCACGTGTGCTCATTGATCTGGGTATGCTTCAGTTTCACCTGACAGCCACCTAACCATCCTATAACAGCTGCAATCATGAAGCAATGCTGTGGGAGACAGCCTGGGAGCTATTGATGGCTGCTGAAGTGGAAATATAGAACTTTCCCTCTGTTCTCTGCAGCCTGCACAGGATAAATTGTGGGATTCATACCGAGATTCTCACCTTCGCCCACATCACCGGGGCCTGCTGCTGCTTCCTTTACAGAAGCTCCTCGCATCGATTGCTCTGATATCCCTCTGCACCCGGCGCTCGGTTGAAACAGAGTCTTTTTTTTTTTCCATGGAAGATTAATAAGGGGCACAGCGGTGGGTCGCTGGAAACGGCAGATGAAAAGAAACACGGTTCAGAGAGAAGGTCGTCTGTAGACCCTGCACACCTTTTTTAAAGAGCATGTGATCGCTGCATCACATGGGCAAACAGTAAGCTCACTGTGGGCAGATCCATTGATACATTTTTTTTTTTTGTCTTCCCCTTCAAAGACACACAAACAAACCTGATTGTTGTTTTCCGTGAGGTTTTTTCTGCTCTCAGCATGAAGCATGTTCTCTCATTCCCCAGGTAACTCTGGGAAGACAAGATTAATCCCAGACACGCCACGTGGAGTTCTTTCCATCTCCCCAACACAACTCCCATTCCTCATGTCTGTCGGTGACCTTTCCTTCGCTGACTGCACAACGGTTATTTCAGTAATAACCAGGCATCATTCAAGACTACACTCTCCACCAACAACACTGCCAACACTCAAGACTGTTTTCATATTATTGGTGTGGATTCAGCAATCCGTTGTTTATAAGCATGCCGTTTTTTGCTGAAGTACAAGAATGTCGAGATTTAAAGGCTGTGAGGTTGTTAGAGGCAAGTAGCAGATGGATAAGGACTGTCTGTTGAGTAGCTCCAGGAAATTAAAACTGTCTTTATTACCTCTACTTCTCATCCTCTACCACCCACCCCTCCATACACACACACACACACACACACACACACACACACACACGTTCCACTATTACCACTACAATACAGCCAAGCGTGTCAGCTCCCAAAGCTCAGAGAGAGAGAGGGGAAATGTCAGGATTATATGAAAGCGTGAGCCGTAATGAGATGATAATGGCTTCTCCCATGCTGACGAGTTGACAGAAGGATGAACAGGCTTCTGGGATGTTGCTGTCAATAACCTGCTGAAGCAGATAAAATGACATTACAGTCAATTAGCTCTCGAGTTTGCATGGATGCATCCTGTAGCACCGCATTTGGTAACACAACGCTTGAACCCCCACAGATCATGATGACACTCACTGTTTTGCTGTCATAAGCACGGCCAAACATGTTTTACATTCTGTAAACAAATTACGGTAGTGTATAATATAATAGCAAATTTTAAGCTTTTAGGCAGAAACTGGTTTAAAAATGATTTGAGGTTTGGAATGATGGGTAAGATGGAAAGTAATTGCTGTTGGCTTTGCAATTGTCCCTTATATAGAACATATCTTTTTGTCATTCAGAAACCTAATGAGCAGCACACTGAAAATAACTGAGTACATTGACAGTGTAGGGTAAAATATTTCATTATAACACCTCAGTGAATGCACAACATGTTGCAGTTTACTTGTGCTGAAGTGTTTTACGCAAAATTTTGTAGGGGCAGTGTCAGAGGCGTTGTTAGGATCTTGAAACAGTGGGGGCTTTAACTCCCAGCCCAGAAATCTTTTCACCCAATTACTGCATCATTTTCAAGTTATTTCAGAGTAAAGTTAATATAAGGTGTGACACTGTGCTCTACCAAAATGTTCCGGTCAGGTGCGTAGGCTGGCTTTCACAACATGAAATCAAAATAAACAACGAGTGCAGTCTGAGCTCTCATTCAACTTCGTTATTATTTTTATTTTCATTTTCAGCAGCAGGAGTAAAACCCTAAGAAAAAATCAGAGCCTTGACGTTGAAGAAACAGTCATATGCTAGATTGTATGTTGCCAATACTTTGTTCAATTTTGAAAATTCTCATCGCTTCTGCTTCTATTGCGTGACAATGGCCCCTTTTGAACTGTGACAAACTGTGTTAACTCTGTCTTATCTGTCTCTCTGATACTCTCCTCTTCTTCACCTCTCCAGTAACTCTTTTGGTGTGACATCTGTCTGTCGCACTCTGCATCTCCTCTGCTCTCTCGTCCTGTTCTCTTCTCCTCTCTCCTGTTCCGGTCATAAAAAGGATGCAATCAGCATATGCAATCTAACCAAACCTCTCATTTTTGATGTGATGATTAGATCATAAACTTATGTTTATAAATTTATTTTATACATAGGCTTAACCAATTATTTGAACACACCAACCGATATCAGATTATACTCCCATCAGCCACAACATTAAGTACACCTGTACAATCTAATGTGATCCATGACAACAGCTCTGCCATGAATTCTACTTTTACGAAGCTTATAATTTTTCAGTTTTTGTTGACACTGTCAGAAAGGTAATAATTCTACCTTATGTTTATTATTGAGGTTGCAGTGGGTGGTGTTGTACTGGAGTGCATTATATTGGAAGGTGGTTTTAATATTCTGCCCCTCTCATGTATGTAAATGAGGTGAACAAAATATGACGTACTTAATGTTGTAGCTGATCGGTGTATATAAAAGCAAACCATTAATGTACACACAGAGGACCCAAAATGTACTTGCGTTTTAGATCAACGATATCATTATTTTCGAGGGCATTGATGCATGAATGCATTACTTGCCCTGGCCTGTAAGGACACATCAAATGATGTGAAATACATGGCGACCTTCTGGGACCACCTCCACTTGTACTTCGATCACACTACAAACCGGACTGCAGCACTGAAGGCAGCACCTACCACACTGGGACTGTCTGACTTGAAGATGAAGGTATATTATTTATTAGATATGCTATCATTCACAGTTGGTATTTCCCATCTACTCAGCACTAACCAGTAATGTAAGTCTATACTAACATAACACTGGTTTATTATTTCCAGGAGGTAAAAGACACAAGGCTATCTCAGCACCTGGCCTTTGAGATACTCCAAAGAAATCTCACAGCTGTGCTTGCCACATTGGCAGAGGAGGCAGAGCTTAAATGATGCCCGGTCGCCAAGGGCCTGTACACCTTTTGTGCGACCTACAGGTTTGTGACATCGGTGTACCTCCAGGCCGACATATTGCCACATCTTGCACGGCTGTCAAGTCTTCCAACGGGCAAATGTCAACTTTCTTCACATCAAGGAGCAGGTGTGTTAAGATTAGTTCATAATATTTTAGAGTTTATGTCATGTTTGGTACTGTTGGTTACCATTGGAGAGAGTGCTGTTACCATTGGAGACATTATTCTGTAGCTGGTTATATTTACAGCAATCTGATGCTAACACTAACATCTCTTTAACTTTAGGTTCCCATCACGATTGAGACCCTCAGACATATCAAGGATGCAGGTGAGACTCCACTCCCTGGGTCCTTCCTGTCCCGTCTTCACCAAGACCTTGATGACCCCCTTGGACTTGGAGCCTTCACCATCCATCATGAGGAGGAGAGGAACAGGAGAGGACAGGGTGTTGAGGACCTGCCACAGGGGGAGAAGTGGACAAGATTCGTGAGAGAGGTAAATGTTTTTTTTGTTTGTTTTTCCCAGATTAGAATATAAAAGTGTGTTGGGTCTTAGATTGAAGGTGCTGGTTTGGAGTTCCATAGTTTCAACCAGCAAAGGAGAATCCAAGGCACTCTTCCAATGAATTAAAATGCCTTCAGTGAAATGGTATGTTAAAACCAGACTTCAGCCAGCATGCCTTCGTAAGGGAGTAGTGAATACAATGCCAAACTCTAATATTTCGCATCGGAGTCTAGTTTTAAACTTGTTCGTTTGAACATGCCATTTTCAATGAAGGCATTTTAATTCATTGGAAGAGTGCCTTAGATTCTCTGTTGTTTGAAGAGTTTTCTTTTCTGCTAATTGTGGTTTGCCTGCACCTTGATCCTCAACATAAACATGATCTCATTTTATGTATTAATTTATCTTTTTGTCAGAATTAGTCATTCTTCTGCAGCAGGATCAAAAGTTTTAATAGCCTACAAATCCCCAAATCTACCTAATTCTTCTCACTACGCTGAACCTATTACACTTTTATACATACAGGTTAGGAAATGTCCTATTGTAAATAAACCCAACTCACTTTACACTTACCTGTCATACTTGCGTGTAAAGAGAAATCCAAGCAAATCCTAGTACTCAATCACAAATTTCTTTATATTTGGTCTTTTAAAAAGTCTTAAAAATATTCAATTTAACCTGCAGACACACCTTGTTTAATTTAAATAATGTAATTTAAAGTTATAATGTCGAAGATTTTCATTTCATTGTCTTTCGCGGCACTTATGGCGATGATCAGTAATTGCAGGTGTGTTTTTGGACCTCACTTCCCAAGTTTCAGTTTCAAGTTTCATCGTCTGTAGTCATCAGTGTTTTCTTTGTTTATACGGCCATAGTGATAAACTGCATAATCTTCTTAACTAACAGAAGAGTACAAACAGTGTGCTCCAAATGCACCTTTTATTTTCATTCATTGTCAAAGCCCAGGAAAATTAAATGTGCAAAGTTTGCCATTAGAGATGTAGGGAGAGTTGATCAATACCATGTCCTCTACCTGTAATAGATAAGAAATCTGTATTAAAGGCCCCCACGCATGAAATATAGACTTTTCAAGCCGATGAACAATGTGTCCTAAGATCACCCATCAAGTTCCACAGTTTGGTTCGGCCCCAAAAATGTTTTTGGTCAAAATAGGTCTATTTTTGGCTAAAAGCTTAAATTTTTCTACCACAAAGTTGAACAGTGAAATGACGATGTGCCCTCCTCATTCAGTATATTTTTTATTTTTTATTTTTTATTTTTTTTATTTTTTATTTTATAAAAAATAAACCAGTTTAATTCAGGTAACCACTTTTGCTTGATTTATTTGATGGCTGAAGTGTATGCTCTAGTCGATTTTGTGTTTTGACCATTTGTGAACCGCGTTGAACTCCATCTTGTTGACCATGCTTTATGGGTGTGACTTTTTTGCCATGTCATTACCATTCATATCTATACAACCAGTGTGTTTATGATTAACTTGTTTACTAGAGCACAGAATTGTTCACAAGAGCACAAAATTGTTTACAAGAGCACAAAATTCATCATAGATCTAGCCTCTTAATTTTGCTCTCAAAGTGCACTAGGTTGATGCTTTAACTTTAAAATGAACAACATTTTCTTCCGTGGGAGCATGCCCCCGGACCCCCCCTAGAGATCCACCCAACATAGCCTCACAAAATCCTGTGGGAAACACTGAGGGACTTTCTTTAATGAACATTAAACACCTCCTATTTCACTTCACAGTGCTTGTCATGCAAAGTGCTTGTTCCAACAGAAATAAATCCATAGGCACCTTGAGAGGAAAAAAGGAGCTCAGGAATAGAAAAAAAATAAAAGTCACATATTTTTTTGACCCCAAGTGTAGAGTCTGTTTCATCTTCGTAAACTCACCTCCACTCCCCTTTCCCTTTCAGTGCGCCTCTCGCTCCCTCCATGCGCTCAAATCACCATCTGGGAAAGCCTGATAAGCTCAGAGGCAGACACCAGCATTTGGGCGTAGAGTTGAAGAGCTGCCTTGAGACAGCCGGTAGGTTAACCCGACCAACGCACAACCTTCCAAGCATGGAGGTTAGGAAGTGGCACACAGTTCATTCTCTGCTTGTTTGTTTCTGCCTGTCTTGTTTATGTGTCTCTTTGTCTATATATTTTTGTCCCCCTCTTTCATTCCTCCTCCATTCCCACTCAGGGAAACTGTACGGCTGCACCCCATTTAAAGGGAAGTGAAGAGATTTACGTTGGACATATTTGTTAAAGGGACTTAGAGTATGTGTCATCCTGCAGGTGTGAGAGATTATCCTCCTTCTGACAGTTTATGTCCTTCCAATCTAAGTAATTTTCCTCACTGAAGGCCATAATTAAACAAAGCTCATGTTTATTCATTTAATCCTTAAACCCAGACATAATTAACACTGGAGCTCAGTTGTCACAAGCTGGAGTACATGTGTCCAAACTATTAGTCACAACCCTCTTTGTTGAAATCCTGCATGGAATGGATTTCAGTGTAGTTCGCTGAAGGTCTCAGAAAAGCTGTATGTCTGACACGCATAAATACACTTGCAAATGATACTTTAGAAGACCCCAGTGTGCTGTCACCAGCACTTGCCTGCATTTAATTTGGTGGCAATTTCCTTCATAAGAGTCTGGATTATGTTCTCGCTTGAAGTTTGGCTGGAATTTCTCTGTGGTGCTGTCCATGGTCCTGACTCGCAAATACTTCCATTAAAAACCCATTATCTCCAATACACTCTTTCTCTTACACTTCACTGTTTTTGTCCTTTTTGCTCTATGTGTGTCCCTCCCACACATACGCGTGAGCACACACAATGAACACATTCCAACTAATTAATGAAATTCTAGTTATAACTAAATATAGTCTGAAGGCTACCGTCTGAATGTGGCAGCTGGGAGAAAAGTCAGGGAGGACCCTTGGGGCCGAGTGTGTCCATGTTTCACCTTAGAGGACTCTTGGTGTGTTTTTCTGCTCTTCTCACTGCGTGCTGCTCCTTGACCTTGTACTGGGCTGCGCTTACACTGATTTCACTGATGAATACTCCAAGTGACAAAGAGCATTTCTGTGTTGAGCTCACTCATAACTTTTCCGCATAAAACAAAAACCATGAAATGAATAATTAAATGACTGAAGTGAATTGCCAGAAATAAAATTAACCATTATTTGCTGCTACAGTCTTACTTGGTCTGGTGTGAGCAGTAGCTTGTGGTGGCCATGGATGTATTGTATTATCTGGATACCAGATCCCAAGATGGCGCCTGTTCAATCCAATAGAATTGCTCACCTGGCGCATACGCTAAAAAAGTTTCTAGCTTCCGGGTTTACTTCCGGGGTATGTGGCCCACTGAATATG
>NTHP01000223.1:756981-770090 GCA_003416845.1 Oplegnathus fasciatus | reverse complement strand
ATTTGCCACTGTACTCTGTTATACCTGAACTAGTTTTCCGTTTGTGCTTTGGCTTGTTTCTGTCGAATGTCTCCATTTCAGCCTTAACCTCCCAACGTACACACACACACACACACACACACACACACACACACACAAACAAACACTCACTTATTCTCATGTAGCCACTTCCCGAGGGACAGGGAGCGCTGCCAGAAAAAGTGTTATATGTTTACGTGTGCATTTTCTGTCTGTGCAGTTGTGCACATAAGACTGTACCCTTTACGTCTCTGGGGATTGAATCAGGCATCATTCACAACACACTGAACCTCAGCCTGCCTGCTCTTTTCACCCAGACACACACACACATACACTGGCACAAAGTTTGCAGTTGTANAAACGAAAAGGAGAGAGAGTGGAGTCTGATGGAGTTTGAGTCTGTGGGAATATAGACTCGTGGGTCTGCGCTTCATGACTCAGAGGTGGTGATGGGCAAAATTACAATAGCAGAAAATTTTATAGGATTACAATATTAGATAGATGAAGCATTAAATTAATGCTAGTGGACTGAAATGTTGAAGGAGGAGGGGAGGGAGCGCAGGGAGGCTTTGCCTGTCTCACATTTCTGTTCAATCTCCATTACCAGACCACAAGAAATAATATGAATGTGGAATTATATTATCAGAAAAATAGTTACTGCTAGCTTGCAATTGTTTTATGCCAGAGAGCCTATCTGTCACTCAATGTGTAAAGCCAGATTGGACTCGAGAACAGGAATGTGTCTTTCCGTTACAGGCATATTCCTGCTGTAGAACCGGCCAAAGAAATATGAATAAACGTCTCTGCGCGACCGGCCCAATCTTTTAGCCAGTCATTACATTCATAGCGGTGGTTGGTTGTGATCGTGCTGTAAGTTGTCCAGGTGCACTAGCAGGCTGAAGCCCCCAGCCTCATCTGTTCAAATCCACCTCATGACCGTTACATCTTATCCCATCTGTCTTTTGCTGTCTCTCTCTGCTTAACAGCACGTAATGAAACCAAAATTAGCGATGGGGAAAAACAAAGGTCTGAAAAAGATGTAGTCTGGAGTTGTGCGACGATTAGAACAGAATTGGGTTGAAGCCCATGTGTCCTCAATAAACATTAGCATCATTGTTGCTGTGTGCAACACACAGTCCTATAAAGGTTTTAACAGTGCATGCATGTGCTGATTTATTTTTAGGCTGTTACTGAGAAGAACTAATTATGAAGAGCTGTAAAGTTTTGCTCATTGGTTCCTATATTTTTGTTTTTATGAGCAGACTTTTTTTATAACATACTTAGTATCATGTAAATGCGTAAAGTTTGATTTAGAGCTGCAACGATTAGTCGATTAATCGATTAGTTGTCAACTATTAAATTAATCGGCAACTATTTTGATAATCGATTAATCGCTTTGAGTCATTTTTTAAGAAAAAGCGTCCAAATTCTCTGATTTCGGCTTCTCAAAAGTGAATATTTTGTGGTTTCTTTAGTCCTCTATGACAGTAAACTGAGTATCTTTGGGTTGTGGACAAAACAAGACATTTGAGGACGTCACCTTGGGCTTTGGGAAACAGTGATCAACATTTTTCACCATTTTCTGACATTTTATGGACCAAACAACTAATCGATTAATCAAGAAAATGATCGATAGATTAATCGATAATGAAAATAATCATTAGTTGCAGCCCTAGTTTGATTATAGTTCAGTGCAGAACCCTCGTCCTTGGGCTACTCTCAGTAATGGAACAATATTTTTTAGATCCAGTATGTGCTTGTCTGGTAGCAGGGTTAAATGCTCCAGTGCACACTGTCATGTGGAGATGTTGATGTATGAGGCTTTATACGGAGTAGCCCCATTGTTCTTATGTTTTGACGCTGTGTGTTGATACATAATCTTAAAACAGTCTGGAAAACTTTATACTGTATTATAAGGGTACTTTGGATTGGGCTCTCCAGATAGAAAAGCTGTGAGGAATTAGAAAATAAATTGGGATCTAGTTGGCTTTGGAATCATCACAGTCGTAAAAAGTTATTTGTTATAGGGCTGGGAGACATCACCTGAGATCAACATAATGACTAATTGCCACGTTTACCTCGTTAATGATTAATAAACGATATCTTATCAAATATACCTGTGCACAAGATTCCTGTTGTCACACTGGACATCTTATTAATTATTTGTTCGGAACAAACAAAAATATCAAATCATGACTGAGTAATATTTATATTTGGTGGTTAAGAACACTTTAAACCACTTTTAGACTCCAGACTGTGGTTTGGGGACACTCCTTTATTGTTCCAGGCCTACGCTGTAGTTCTTTTGTACCTGTCTCATCTGCACCTGCTCCCAGCTGCATTTCCCCAACATTTTAGTATTATACTTATGGGATTTCTTTGTTGTAAATTCAGGTGCATTACAGTGGCAGCCTGTATGAAGGAATGAATTTATGGAACTTACGGACGTGACTGAAATTATGTTGTGTCAGAGAGTCATAATGTTGGTTTTGGTAGTTTTTCGATTAATTGCTCAGCCCTAATTTGTCATACATTATCCTTTTACAGCTTTACATTCCTGCTGCACAGGAAAATGTGACTAAAGTACCTATAGGTATAGCATAACTGCTGTCAAGATGCATAATGGATGTATGTCTGAGTTCCGTGTTTTACGGTTTAAGCACATTTTGTCCTCACAAAGAGTGTCTACTGTAATCATACACTACACTGTACAAGAGTGAACAATGTTTGTAGTTGTACATGAAAGAATTTAAGATAATGCACATTATGTAAGATTCTGTAGTTGAAATATATGCTTGTCATAATGTCTTATTACAATGTAGCATTCACTGTTAGGGTTAGGCAGCATGACAGTATATATTGTGAGATAATGTAAATTTGTCGACCATCAGATCTTGCCATACTGTGTGTTTCTCCCTGTAATGACCCTGGTTGTATTAGTCCCTTGTCGGCAATATTGTAAATCAATTAGCAGGACTGATTTAAGACAATATTGTGGTTTTATATGATTTTATGTCCCTCCTCACTGTGATTGTGAATGTTTATAACTACAATTGTACAGTGTTGCTTATAGAAGTTAAGACTGTAACACTGAGTTTTATACAAAACAGCAGACTTGAGCTGTTGAATTTTTCCATTTTTGTCATTTTGCGATGTTTGCAGACACACTGCTCATGTAGAAGTGTCAGACCAAAGAAATCGCACCACACTGTGAGAGTGTTCACTTCAGGCTGTCGACAAGCTGGAGATAAAAACACTAAAACCTGGCCAGAGCTGTAATACATTACAAATAAAAAAAAAAAAAAATCTTCTTCTTAGGAGTGGTATCATGCTTATCATTACAGGTGAGCAATGATTTGCAAGAGATAATCATAAGTAAATTAAGAATGCATGTGATTCGTGATGTGTTGTCTTTACTTAATTGGATCATTTTTTATGTGGTTAATCAGTCCGCCAGTAAATAATATGAATGAAATGAAAACTGCACCTTAGATTCTGTGTTGAAAACACTCACTAATGTAATGGCTCATGATGCAGTTATAGCATATTCAAACAATTTTCACACGAATGTTAGTGATTATTAGCCTCTGTTTCTTAATGAACATAATGCAAAAGATCCTCTTCAAAGATTGTGACAAGGATATTTCACTGGTATTGGTGTTTTATATTTGTAAGAATAGTGACAATGACAAAGGGAAACAAAAGAAACTGCGAACAATCAATAACAAAAGGGAGGACTTCAGAGGTCAAGGTATTTCTTTAAAGAGTGCACAAAACAGAAATGATCTGCCACTGCTGCTAAACCGGGTGCTTTAGAGGTAACACTGAAACCAATCATGAGTGCTCTGACTCGCTGTACTTAAGTTCAGTATTTAGAAAAAGTTCTGCAGTATCAAAAACTCTGGACAACTCAAGGATGGAGTCTATCCAGAGCTGATGTTTGTTCAAACAGTTAACCAAAGATGGTTCAGTGGAGGAAAGCGGTTTAAAAGTCTGGTGGGCATTTACAAATTGTGTGATCATTTCAGTTACTTAATTGTCATTTCACACTAATCTCTCATACTATTAGTAACTGTCCCATGTTACCGAAAAATACTGACAAAAAACTAGGATACTTTGGAGAAATAGTAAGGGACTGGCACGGCTAAGGCCAGTCCAGGGAGCAAGCTATTGATATTCATGTGAGGGTCCAGCAAACTAATGCCTCTCATTTGTACCTAAGGCACATCATAAGTGGCAGTCTTTACCCTGACGATCTGGCTCTTTGACTTCAAAGGGTGGCGTGAAGAAAGATCCTATTATTCTGCTGCAGCAGAAATCATTAGACTCCAAATCTCTGATGTGGCTGTTGAGGAAAGTAAGTGGTGAATTAATACTTAGCCACTGTACTGCTGCTATGGCCATGTCTTGCTCAGAATATATACAGTACCCCCCTCTGTGTATATACCTGCAGGAGTACAGGAGGGAGCAGAAGGAGAGACCAAGAGAGTAAATGAAAGGGATGGATCCACAATAGGGCTCTATGCCAACTTTTTTTCCCAAAGGAGTACATGTGCTCATAAATGAAAAAAAATCACAAACAATTTATTACATACATATTTATACTTTGTGTGTGTGTGTGTAACATCTGTGCAACAGCACATACCACCAAAATCACACATTGGCCCATGCCTACTAGACACAAAGGATATCAGCTGTCCAGCAGCTTTTGTATGTTGGCCGTCTGGCACGCTTAGAGGTCAGCCAGCGGTCCACGGCAGGAGTGGGATCGAACTCCTCGACAGAAGGCCCCTCCAGGCTGATCCTCATCAGGTCTTCGGTGGTGGAGGCCCCAAGGCAGCTCCTTATTGAATTCTTAATGTGGTTCTGCGCAGAGAAGCCATACATAACCACTCAGTACTGTTGGCCTACCTTGTAATCGTGCCTGTAGGTATCCTTTGTTAACATGGTCTCCCACAGGCCACTGTAGGACTTGTCCTTGACATTGTGGCAAACCAGGATTTTCAGCCCCTGCCACTCATCCTGGATCGCAGCCATATTACACCCCGATCTGCAGGATTGAACAGAGGACGTGAGTTTGCAAATATGCAAACGTAACTTTGTTTCAAATGGCAATGCAGTGTCAAATGAATTCTTACCTCTCTTGAGGCTCCTTTAAATGCCTCACCAGGTCTGCCACACCATCATCACCAAAGGTGAGAAGGCTGGCCTGGTCTTCTGGCCATGTGTCAGGGTTTAGCTCTTTGAAAGACTCCACTGGAGTCTGGGCGCCCTCATCCTTCAGCAAACCACCAAACCTGGCTTTGAGACCATCCACGCCAATGTTGATGGCCGCCTCCACGTGCTACTTCAGCTGGGGATTGGTGATTCCCCTTTCAGTGGCCATTTGGTCTCCCATAATTTTTTTTGAAGTCTTAAAGACTTTTAAAGACCCTCCTTATCTTCATATCGTTCTATTGTGCAACGAATACATTGATTCTCACACTGAGAGAATCTGTCCTAATAATCGATTTCTCTTGCACCCTAACAAACTGTCATCCTAACAAACCTGGAATCTCCTCTCATCACCCAGCTGCTGAGCAAGCATGGTCTAGATTGTCTCCAGCATGCTTCCTGGCTTTGCCCTAAACTTTTGTGCTTCCAGTCTGGTCACTGTCTTCCTCAACTCTGACGTGGCTTGGGTGAGGATCAGTTCATTCCTTTGCAAGGTGAGGCCAAGTGAGGATAGCTCCTCAAACATGTCTGAGAGAAAATGGCACAATACACAAAAGAGTGCATTCTCCATTTCCTGTTTTGTCTGCTAAGTGTTATTTAAAATTTTATTCCTTAGCCACCTGTCAATTACTTGACTCTGAAAGGTCATTTGAGTCTTGAACCTATTTTTTAAAACTAGTGGTATTAAATTTACTGTGTAAAACTGACCTTCTTTGCCCGCCCTTGAACTTCCGCTGTTGTTACAGCCAGGTGCTCCATGTGCTGCAGAACAATGGAGTACAGGCCTTTGTCAGTGGCAAGGTCCTTGTCTTGTCCATGCCGCAGGAACACTTTGAGGGCTCTGTGGACATGGGGAATCCAGCGAATTCCCTTGATGCTAGACGGTGTGCAAATATCCACACCGAGCTCTTGCCCGAGACCATAGAGCTCTCGTTTGGATTTTCCGCTGAAGTGATACGTCTTCCATATCAGATGCAGAAGATCGTACACAACAGACACCTTTGGCTCTTGCATTTGATTGGTCAGTATTGCCAGCTCTAGCCTGTGCAAGAAACAGAAAACATTTCCTTGGTAAGTATCTTCCAAACAATTCACCGTCTCTCTCTCTCTCCCTCTCTCTCTTGTGCCAACAGAAAACAATAATTCTGTAGTATTTACCATTGCAGCACGTAGCGCGCGCACCCACCCACACAGAATTTTGTTTAACATTCTCTGCTAGCAAATAAAACTAAATCATAGAGAAACATTTTTCATTAGTTACAAACCTATGTGGTTTACAGTGGATTGGGGTTATATGCCTCCCTGCCTCTCTCTGCAGGTGGGCAATCACTCCCCCACGGTGGCCCATGTTCACGGTGGCGCCATCTGCCCCGAAGGAGATGCACTTCATTCATAACCCTCCATCCTCCTCTGGGCAAACAGCACGAAATGCGGCCTTCTACAAAAGTCTTTCTGACATACTAAATTCTATCCTCCATTACGAATAATTATTAAACTTTACACAAGAATAAAGCCTACAGACAGAAACAACTTATCAATGGTATGGGAGTACTCCAAGGGTCTGTTCTCCAACCAGGAGATTGGCTGGCTTCCCATCCTCCAACAAGCGCACGTAGGGGGCACAGGATTGATTTATACTCCATTTTTTTGGTGGAGTCTGATAAGCGGCCCAAATTTGACGAAAGGTTCTCCTTTTGCAATGAAGTGTGCGATGTTTATCTTTATTTTCAGCTGCCTCCTCTTCTCCTCAGACAGCAGCACTTACAAGGCTGCTGACACCGTGCCCGATGGTTTCTCCTCTTTCAACAGGTACAGATCTCTGCACTGGATATGCCGCCGTGAAATGTTATGTTCGTTATGTTATGTCTTTTCAGATGCGTGTACGACAAGTTTCCCGCGTGTTTCTGCCCTCTACAATATTTGCAGAACATGACATGGTTTTCGAACTCTAGCCTTGGGAACATTTTGAGGCAATTCGCTTTAAATATATATGTTCTCCCTCTGCCGGCTACTAGCTGCTATGTTAACGTTAGTCGCTTCAGTTAAACCTTGCGAAGCCTCGTTAACTGAACCTTGCGATTCCTCTTTCTCCTCGTCTCTTTTTCGCTCAAAATAAAAATGAATGGGCTTCATTTTTGCGATGTCTGCATGTATAACGTTAACTTATAGCCTATTGTACTGATACTTTTTCAGTGTTGTTCACCTTTCTCTCACTTGACACCGGCTGCGTGATCACAGAAAACTGTACTGTGATTGGTGCATTGCAGCTTGTGGAATGTGGAACTTGTAGTTTTTGAATGATTAGCAGTGGGGAAAATAAGATTACGGTGGGTTGTAATCTTTACTTGCACACTGTGCTTGTAAATTATTTTTCTGGTTTGCACATATTTATTTTTAGGGGCAAATGCGAGTGAAAGACTCGCACTGTAGAGCCCTGCACAAGAATTAGCTTACACAACATGAAAGCTAATGTTTTAAAAANAAAAAAAAAAAAAAAGCCACTCAGGTCCAAAGTGCAAATGTTTTTTTTAAAAATAGTTTTCAGATGTGTTTTTCTCTAAAATCAGTAAAAGTAACCCAGGCACTTTTAAAATATGTAATGATTAATTGATGCATTTTTCAAGTAACTTGTCCGACACTGGTCTCCAGCCACAGCAGTTGTACCAGGTTTTACCAGTTTAACCTTTATAAGACACCTTTTATGACAGTGTTTGTCACTGTTTTACTCCCTTTCTGCGAGGGAGGCAGGTTTATGCTAAATAAATAATTACACCACATCATGTCAAGTCACAAGGAAACACTGCAACAGCTGAATCCCTTCTGCAATAGAGTGAGTGATGTGAGCAGGGGTGGGAATTCACTGTCAGCCTCACAGAGAGACACCACACTCCCGATTGATCTGTAAATGCAACACGCAACACAATACTCAGCAATGGCGGCTGAAACCTGGGCTGATCAACTGCCGGCCATTCTATAAATAGTACCATTGCTAATCCTATTATAAGACAAGCCAGTGGCAAAAGTAAGTTGCATGTTTTGTAAGCATATCCTACAGGTGATCTGTGCTCCGTTTAATGTTTGCTCACTGTAAAATGCCCCCAAAGACATCAGTTCAGTTCATGGACGGGCCTGTGACAAGATGCTGAAATGCAAAAAAGGTGTAAATGTGTGATGGTGTGTTTGCTGAACAGTAGGTGTGACTGTACAAAATGTGCTAATGTACTAATCTGGATGTAACATTTATTATTCACCTACTGTATGAATACTTCATGTCCGTGATGAAACAATACTTTACTAAATTAGTGCATAAGGTATTGTACTGTTGTTTTCCTTGCCTTCATCGCTGTGAATTTCGTTCAGCAGTGTATCCGTCCGTGTTAATGTGACATTTCCAGTTGTGACAAATGCAGAGAACTGTCAAGCTCTGCGGCGACATATACTGTAGGGAAGGCAGAATATAAAAATATATTATTTGACAAAGTGACAGAAAGGCCATGTATATATTCTTAATTTATTTAAATGCACATTGGTTTTTAATGCTAAGTGACAAGCCTCTGTTACTGTATATGTGAAAAGTGACATTTCTTTCTGCTCTGGACATGAATATTAATTGAACATCCGTATTTAACACTCAAGCACACACACACCAAGGCTAAACATCTACAGAACATGTACAGAACATCTTGTTGAAGGCAATGGCCTCCTTTTTAAAGAACAAACATGTGCTAAACTAGTAGTCTCAGTTTGCACAGGCTCGCCCAACATGTATTTGAATGTGAATCCTGCTCAAATCGCTGCAGTCACACACAGAATGATTTGGAGCTTATCATGATGCACCATGTGTAGTTTGGCATATATTTTATAGTTTTATTCTCGTGTTATGACTTTCCTTGTTGTTTAGAATAAGGCTGGTGTCCAGTAAAATCCCATGAAGACCAAAACTCAGTTTGATCTGTGTAGCTGAAGCCTGATATATTGTATTCCTCTGTGCCACAGACCTCCATTGTTGTCCAAAAACTATTAAAAAAAAACCCCGCATCAATGAGCTGCACCGCTGCACTGAATACATGTTACTATATTGAGATGAACATTGGCACTGTGCTGAAGTTGTAGACTATTGTTGAAGATCAGAAGTCCAGGTCTGGGCCAGAGTTTAAGTCTGGACCTCTTCACCAACACTTTGTCTTCTTCAGGATTGAGTAGCTATTGGAGTCCCAAAACAGGTTCAAAGAATTCACTGGAGACGATCAGAGTTCGATGCANTAGAGTTTTATTCTTCACAGAAATAAAACCTGAGTCAGTTCCGGACTGCTGACTGACTTGCCACCGCTTGTGCACTACCTTATATTGTCCAAGTGCCCCTGCCCTCATTGGTGGAGAAACCTGAGCTTCTCCACCTACTTCTAAAAATAATCTTTGTCGCCAGGTAAATAATGGTGTAACTTCTCCCAAATTTGGGATGGTCTAACCCCCTGCCTGGGCAAGACCAGGCCCATCTCTGATTCCAGTATGTTTGGGGACTTTCCACTTGTTTGGGGATTTTCCACTCTAGGGCAAGTCTGGACATGTTTTTGACACAATTGTTTCTACGAGCACTCGGGCTGTATTTTTAAAAAACTTTATGATCTTTTATGTTGCATGCTAAAACACAATCTTCACACTTTATATGTTAGATANCACATACAATCAGGTACTTTTGCTTATTTGTTTTTGTATATAAGCACTTAAGCAAACCACAGTTTTGCTTCAACACTTTATATCCATTCATATAAATTTGGACATTTTCAGCGCTTTTGTGTTGGCAGATCAGTTTTGAATACTGCAAGAGAGGAATGGCAAATGAAGACGCAGCCATAAGTAAAGTGATTAAATGAAGAGCCGCAGGTGCTTATTGCAGTTTGAGCGAACCTTAAACCTTCACGAGTCATACTTTTTCCATTAAGGAAGCCTAAAACTTATATCCTGAGCCATGAACATCAAAGCTATTAGAGAAGAGTCAGATTTTCTGCTTCTTTCCTTAATATGAGTGCCAAGGAGTTCACCTGATATCCAGAGGAAGGCAGCAAATTAAAAGCAACACAATATTCGGCACCTGTAACCTAGCATATATAGTCCATTTGTTTGTGAGCGGTCAGGACTTTGGGATGAAACTAATTGTGTTGATTAATGGGGGAGAAACAGCCACCTGCTGATTAAAACAGGCATTAGGAAGCAAACTGGAGCGCTTAGGTCAAATAGCTTTTTTTTTNNTTTTTTTTTTTTTTTTTCAAATCGACAGCTAGTCATTTGCTAACACCAGACAGCAGTTTAAAAAGCTGCAGTGGTGGCCTGTGGAGAGAATGCAAAACTATTCAGTACCATTAAATATGCCCAGCCACTGTGTAACAACAGCATGTTGCATGCTGAGTGAATGTGCGTGTCATCAAGGTGACAGCAAGCAGCATCTCGTCCATATTTCAAAATATGCTTCTAATTTCAGACTATATCTGGCAATCACTGCCAAACTATTACTAGTTAACATAGTAAACAAACAGCATTTAGCTGCAAAGATATAAACCTGATAATAAATGCATTACATATCAGTAGTCAGGTGTGACGCAGATTGAACAACATGATGGTGGGAATGAGTAAATGGGGACATGCACGGATGCTGTAGCGGCAGAAGGAATTGCAGCTGCACATAATGAATAGCAAGTTTGACATCTTAAATAGACTGTCCAGCAGTTGTCGACAATATATAAGCTCAGTTTAAAGCATCAGCTGATTTATGATGCAGCGCTACTCAAGTTTTCTGCTTGAACTAGCTGACAGGCTTTATGTTATTAATATTCAGTAGTCAACACTTGAATGCCAACTATCTTTTTTTTTTCTCTTTAAGATAAGGCATTACATTAGACAAATGGTGGACATCATGTTTTGGATTCAAATCCCGAAATGCTTGCATTGTGTCACACTGCAAGAAATATTGTGAGCAGTAGTTTTTTTACTTACTACAGTTCCAGGAAGAGTTTGCTCTTCTGCTATTTTCCTCGCATCTGCAAAGCTGTTGTTGATATTCTTTCCAGGCAACTGCAAAACCACCAAGCACCTCCAAAACCTTTTGAAAAATGTATGACTGAAACATCATTCACTTCGATCCTCGATTCGTAGCCTATACTACATACCTCCTTTCTGGTAAGTGCACACATACATCACAAGACTGCATAAAACAGCCAAAGACCTATAAATCATGCAGTAAGACACATTCTCAGCGCTGCAGTCTGTATGCTTTTGTCCTCCGTATCCACCACATCTTTCATAAGCACCACTCTAATGTATGTGCACAAATATTGGCCACATCATACAGCAATATACTGTTTCTAAATTTGGGGTCTCATGTATTTATTAAAGCGGGAATGGCTATGGATCACTATTTGGACCTGCGGTTGAATGAGCATGGAGTGTGAGCAGAGTTTTACGGTATAATAGAGTGAGCCTGCGTGTTTGATTGAAGCCTAAGCTTGCTTCAATTTCCGCAGATGCAGTGTTCAAAAATTAAATTTGGCTGTATTTCAATTTTTGTATCAATCAGCCTTCTTTTTTTATCATAGCGAGTTGACTGGAAACTATTGTGCAAGATTCATTAGCGGAATGAGGACAGAGCAATTCGGCTGCAGTCTTTTCAAAAGCAAATTCACGAGTACATATTGGCTGTGGACGTCTGCGAGATTGTTGGTAAATTGTTTTGCAGATGAAATGGGCAGGTGACAGGAAGCAAAAGAGCATATCACTGGCCTACATCTCCCTCTCAGAGCACCTTGGTATTGGTCTTCTATCTGATAGGAGCTCTCTTCTTCCACTTCACTGACTGTCCCCACAAGAGGAGAGCTCTCAGCTCCAACTCCAACCACTTTCCCATTATGCAAATGATTTCCCCGCAGAAAAGCTCCACGCCTGGTGCCCATCAATTCAGCGAGGCCTCCAGTTTGAATACATGCGTTTTTTTCTCTCCTCTACCCCCCACTTCCCCCCACCATACTTCTGAAAAGAAGGTCTATTTCTGATGCATAGCACTGGTGTTCACATTGCTGTGGTGGGGGAATAGAAAGAGCTCTTACCCAATCAATTTATACAACCCCCTTTGAAGAGTATGCTTTTTTTCTATGGTGAGGAGTGAAATTATACAAATGTATGGGGAATACCGGCTGTAAAAAGTAAGTTGCAGCCATACAGCCATGGGTTGTTTAGAGTGACGGCATTGCCATTCCAAATGCATACATCACACCAGGGCACATAAATAAACTTCCACATTTGATTAACTTCTTAGAGGCCCTGAAGGTATGTGGCCTTAAAACCTCACCATCGCTTAATCCTCTCTTCTGCAGAAAATTCCCGGAGTAAGACCATCAAAAATATCTTCATTCTCTGCATTGCCCCTGGCACGGAGTCCATCTGCAAACTCAATGCATTGTGAGCAGCTTTAAGGTTATTTTTGTGTTTTCTCTCCTACTAGTCTGAATATGCATTTTTCTTTTAACCAATAGATAATAGAAAGATATCACATCATGTATACTGTAGATAAAAGTTGACCTACTGTAATATGCTCTAGAAACGTAATTTATTGAAACTCTGTGTTTTAAGCATCAACGTTAGAGTTGTTTTACCTTACAAACTCACTCACGTTTAGCTTTTCATGCTGTTTTTTGTGTTGAGGATTTATTAAATCAGCCATCTTTTTAGAAATGAATACAAATTGAATATCACTGTCACAATAGCTTCCAGTGTAAATCAAATATAGATATTAAGTATGTTGATATTTCAGATTTGTTGCACCAAAGACAGAACTTAGACCTTAGACAGATAACAGAACCTAATCAATCTACATTTCCTTTTTTTTT
>NTHP01000223.1:746358-756784 GCA_003416845.1 Oplegnathus fasciatus | reverse complement strand
TTTTTTACAAACAGAATCTCTTTAACACCCTCCTCTCCAAAGTACCCAACAGACAGGACACTCAGAGCAGTGCAAACCCTTTACTCTTCCCAGTATTCAGTGTAATACACAGTATTCTCCTCAAAAACACTCAAAAACATACTGTGCACTCACAAAAAGAGTCTTTCAATCAGAATTGCAGCTGTAATAACTGTAATTGCCTGCAGGTGGGGCAAGACTCAAAATTACAGCAGCTACTAATTGTTTTTTTTTTTATTATTACTTTGTAGTACATTGGCCTGTCTAGATTACTTCTCTTGCCTCTAGGGTGTATGTTTGACAGCCAACAGTGGAGTGTCAGTCGGTGTCATGTTTAACTAATACATTTTGAAAATGTGCTACACCAAACATCCAACAACAAGATTTAGGATTCAAGTGTATTTCCCCACAGCAAAACTGTTCAGTTCGATTAAGGTGAATTAAAAATAATCCTCCGCTCTGAATCTGAATTTGTGGTTAGCTCTGGTTTTACCTGCTCATTAGTTAAGAGTCAGGCAAGAGGTATGAAGAGAGAGAGAGAAGAGAGAGAGAGAAGAGGATGGCAATAATTGAGCCTCAGGAATTGAATATTCCTGAGGCTTCCGGACAAGTGGCGACTCCATAGAGAGTGCAGTTCAAATGCAGACTGTTGTGACTATGAGAGGTAGGCCCGGATTCACTGACGGGCCAACTTTGCGGGATGGATGGACTCTTTCCATTATCCCTGTGGGCTGTGCTGTACTTGTGAAGTGTAACGGGTTGAGCCGCGTCAGTGTGGATGTCACTTATTAAGTGAATGAAAACTTGACAGAAATGGGTTGATCGTCACATGGTGCATGTTCAACTGGAACTGCAGGTTTCAGTCCAGTTGGATGATACTAACTGGGCCTTATTTCAGGTGACACTGTGTGTTAAAGGCGTTAAAGACCCTTCACACCTACACAGTAGTTTTCACTGATTCTGGTTAAGTACCCGCGCAGCAGTTGATTAGACCAGATTAGACTGTCACCATACTCTATATGCTAATAAATATGACAAAAGTATCCCACCCTGACATAAGAAAAAAAACTTACAGGAAAGTGAGAGAGATGTCAATGAAGCATATTCTGTATACACCCACACAGTCCAGAGAAGAGGTCTAATCAAGAAAAGTAATTGAAAACACCTCAGTGAGGGACCATCTCTGTGTGGGGGCTTTAAAGACATCGCAATATATTTCCGATTAATTTTATTCTGGGGTCTCTGCACACGAGAGTATCAGACTGTTTGTGAGCTGTCATTTTATACTGAAGCATATGACAGCAAACTTTCATTTTAATGCCCTCCCTTTGAACTTGTCACATCAGCTGGCATTTAATCAATACAACTTGACAGCTCTCTTCTCTCATGCTCGAACTGTGCGAAGTCTCTCAACCATCAAAGAGTGGACACTGCACTAACTCAACCTGACCACAGGTTAATTCCTAAGATTAACAATCCCCCCACAGACATCTTGCATAGAACTGCTGATCCCTACACTAACATTAGTTTTTCCACGTGTGATCTCGCACAAGCTGTCACTGGCAGTAGTTGTGTTCACATGTACTTCTTTTCAGACTGCCGGCGATGATTTTTCGTCACATCGCAGACAAGGAGATTATCTCGCCAGGTTTATAAAACAAACACACAGCAGATGAAGAGGAGGCATGCCTCTTAATGAGTGAGTGGCCCATGCTATTTCCTTGTGATTCACCAGAGATTAGTGTGATTACAGTGTGACAGCTGTGTAATTACATGGGAAGCCCCAACAAGAGAGTAGATGACATGTTTGAACAGCTGCAAACAGTGACATTGTCCCTCTGTCACTTTACTGAGTATCGTTCCCTGAGTGCGCACATGAGTCTGCATTTATTTGTGTTCTGGCCAACATTTAACGTACAGGTGATGTCTTGCAAGACTTTGTGCCATGAGAGGTACCAGTGTGGTAGTGATGATGGTGTGTGGGCACCTCCCATCTTAGATGTTTTGTTAAATGAGGTGCACGATGCCAGCATTTTAGTGACAGCATATACATTCCAGGTCATTTGTGAGACAGGTATTTTATTACTTACTAATAAAAATGAAATGACTTGCGACCACTCTGTTGACATGTGTCACATTTTTCAAAAACAGTTTAGGGTTTGCTATAGTGCAGATATAGATTTTAAATAAAGCTGCACAAAAGTAAGGCAAAGAAGTGATGAAATGTAAAGCAATACACGGTGAAAGCAGACTGTTCACTTCAGCTCTGCCAATGAAGTAACACAGGTCCTCCCTCAATCTACCTCACTCCTGTAGTTATGAATATGATTATTTCTGTTTGTGGTTATTTCTGCGATTATTTTCACATGAAACGAGGTGTCTAAATAAAAATGAATTGAAATGGAAAGCAGTCCTGACTGCAATATGATACATTAATGATTCACTGAATTTGTGATCGAGGATTGCTTTGCCTAAATTTCCCCAGTTTCCTCCCATCCTTCGCCTTCTGCATGTCAAGCAGAAGACGCTGACGGTGGCCCACCTCGCTGGGCGTAGCGCTCAGGTTTTTATTTAACACAGTCACGCTACGAGGACATCCCTTTGGATTTACAGGGCTGATGCGGAATGTAACAAATAACGGCAGTAAACAAGAAAATAAAAATATGTGACTTGTTTTTAGAGGTGAAACTGAGATGTGTAAACTTAATACTCGCCTCCGTGAACTCATTTTCAGGATCACAGTGTGCCCTTTTTAATAATACTTTCTTCTCATTTCTGCCTTTATATCACGTGCAGGATCTCCAAGTACAATTACCCTCATAATCAGACTCTGGAACAAATTTTCTTCTTTATTAAATTATTTCTTAAAAGTTTAAAGATGATCACAACCCCACAGTCAAAATAATTAAGGAAGAGTTAATTAATTGAAGAAGAAAATGAGTTCCTTACAGTATGTTTAGGCTGGTGGGAATTTAGATGCTACCTGAGGAAATGGAGCTTAAACGGGCCTGGGCCGCATTTACCCAAACTTCTGCTGCTTCTTAAAATTTAAGGGGTGATTAAAAAAGCATCTTAACCAAAGATGATGATGATGTTGCTGTAATGCCTTCAACAACTAGCAGGAAGCCACACTGAGTACATCTTGAGAAGCAAGATGGGTTCTTTTTTAGTCTGGTATATTGCAGGAGGCACAGATTTGAAGCATTGAAGTGGCATTTTTCAGGAGCTGTGAGGTTTCCAGCCGCCTGCGTCTGTTTGGCATTTTGGTGACTCACCATGTGCGGAAGTAGAAGAGTTGCGCAGCAGGGGGTGCATAGTTGGCAGTTCACTACAATTTTGGTGTCAGTATTCACAGCATTTCGCAGCATGCGCTGCCAGCCTGCCTGGGTAAGGTCAATGGGTCAACACGTATGCTACATCTGTGTTCTGTGCTATTTTCTTCACTTTAATTGGCGGAAACATACTCACACAGAACCCTCCAAAATAACACAAACCCTTTGTTTATTTAGCTTGTCAGTTTTGTTTTCCCTATACATTCATCAACTGGTAGACACATCTAGACACACAACGAAAAATGCAATTTTTATAGCAATTATGGCAATAATGCCAGGAAGGCAGAGTGAAGATTCATGTCTATTCTTATCAGCGTCTCTCATCCACTTTCGTGTTCCGCTGATCAACTCCCTTTACAGCCATCTGAAGGTGGCAGGTATGTTTTTCATCTGCAGTCTCTGATTTGAGTGACACATATTGTCAAAGGCTAGTTATGCATGCCAGATCCACTGCCGTTAACTTAATTAAATCATGCACAACCACACGACGCCGCTGCAGAACAAAGACGCCAACATCTGTGCTCTTATTCACATCAAACCAGTCATTTATATCTATACAGCCTGCCAGTTTATGTAGTGAAAATCAACAGGTGTGTTGGAGAATTTGGAGACATCCACAGGAGACATTGGACACTCTGACACTCAAAACTATTGCCTGTTTGCTAAATCCCTCCCCCAGACAGCATTTGTCCCGTCATAGGTTAGATATTTCTATCTGGTCTGAAGTGGTATACTGACAGTCCAACAGACAGACCATCCCTGGAGCCATGGAGCCACTAGCATGGCTAAAAATGCTCTTGGTAGAGTATTGTGCTGACATTTGGGAATCTGTACATTTGCACTTGTGACTCTGAATGTCCTCAAACATCCAAGGAGAAGCTGGTACAGACTTTTTGTTCCAATAAAGGATGGTAGGCTATTTTTCTTCTGCCGTTTGTCCTAAGTTAACATTTTTCTCACTTGTTTGAACCATCTGTCTTTATTTATCACACAAATTACGACTGACTTCACAGTCTGGGCCTGGCATGTTACAGACTGATCATTTTATGCCCACAATCTGTCAGGCCAAGTTGTGACAAGCATGATGGCTAATGTCTACTGTCTGTTTGGTGTGGTTTTCCTGTGTATTTGTGTATATGATAAATGCTAACACATTTCTTCTTATTGGCCTCCCTAATGGAGAAGCATGGCTGGATACGAAAGCCTGTCAACACACGCAGAAAAAGATCCCTCTTCTCTGTTCCATACTGTCTTTGTCAAACCCCCTCTGCCACATCAGTAGTGCTAAGCCGTCTCTTCTGAACCCCCCTCCCCCACTATCACTTTTCTTTGGCAATCATTTCTTCCTTTGAACAGGAGATGGGCAATTGCCATGATGAACCTGTTGTCATTCGCAGCAGACAAAAGTGTTTGCCAGCTGTGGGGCCTTCAAAGATAAACATCCTGTTGTCTTCACACTGTCTTGGGTCACAGGAAGCAAACAAATGATAATTTTACAAATGTAAAACGTGTTGATTTAAAACTGATGCAATCATACCCCGATGTCTCTGGGTCTGTCTTTGTTAGCCTTTTTTTTAGATGTATAAGTTACCTGAGTTTCTTTTCAAATGAATACACAGTATTAATGCCATACCAGTTGATACCTTGACTTGTGGCCGATGGTTGGTTTACTGAGCAACATCCCTTTAAAGGTGTCTCTACAACACTACTATCCAGACAAATACATGTCAGTAACTAAAGTGATAGAAAAAGAAGGTGGCATCTTGCTTCAGGGAAAAAGATTTTCCATGTAGATAGAAAAGTAAAGTCTCCCAGAGAATGCTGTATTACTTAGGCGGTACTATATGGGAGGCTGATGCATGATGTAACTCTAGTTCAATTCAGTGTTTCTGCAAAGGCAATGGATGGAACCAGAGCTGTGAGTGGTAGATGAGTGGCCATCACTAGCCACTAGAGCAGGGTAGAAAACTTGATAACATCGGTCAAAAAAAAGAGATGTTTTTATGTTGGTTGTCCTCACAGGATCTTGGACCATTCAACCTAATTGAAAATGTGTTTTGATGTCCTTTGAAAACTGTGTAATTCCTTTTGTTCAGATTCACAGCGTAACATCCACAGCTCTCAGCATGTAACATAAATTGTGTTTGAAGTCCACATTGTGATATGTACATCGGTATGTGTGCTTTAGATCTCTTTTTAGTGTTGAAGGTATCTGAGCACATGAATTCAAGCTGTAGTGCTCCAGGAATCACAGGGTAGAAGTCCACTCATTTACATGAAGGTGTAATGTGCAATTCTTATAATGAGTGGGACAAGTGCTGCTTGTAACGGTTGCTTACATGTGTGTGTTTATGCTTTTGAACAGTAGGTTTAATTGTCTGGGAGTCTTCCAGTGTGTGTGTGTTTGCATGGGTACTGTATTTCCAGCCTGCCTATGTGTGGTGCTGCACAGAGCAGAGCAGGACCACTGGGCTGAAGCTGTGCTGCTACAGTAGTAATGAGCTGCCTGGTGCCTCAGCATTTCTGATGAAGTCTTCCCTGTGATCACTTCTCTATCTAATCCCTGTCGGCCAGGTTCCTAGCAGCCTGCCTCCCATTAGCACAACCGCTATCTAATGCATGCCGAGGAACTCTCACATTAACTCTCTCCTGACCGGATTAATAAAAGCTTCTGTCCCACAGTGGGGCTTTGCATGCATTTCCATGCTAACAAACCTCTTGTAAAACATGATGCACATTTCGCACTGCCTAATGAGGCCTAGATACAATACAGAGTGCAAAAAAACGAGGTACAAGGATACACAGCCTTTTCCAACGATGCAGTCGCCTCTGCTAGTTCTGATTTCATGGGTGTGTAAGGTCAGATCTTACTGCGATGTGGATTAACTTGTGCTCTTTCCTGCTGGGTAATGTCTCGCGGGGCCTCTGCAAAGGCCCATCCGTATGCCACTGTATCCGCGGATCCCTGTGTCCTTCTTGCGGGCTGAATTATTCATGTACCAAAGCCACTGCTCATATCTGTGGAGGCAGCAGCTTCCCTGCGTTATGAGCCTGCAGTAATGTGACTTTATAGGGACCAAAGCTCCCTTTACCCGACCAGCCAATCCCACATTCTTTACTCTCTGCCTCACACTCTCGAGCGTCCCCCCCCTTTACCTCTGTTCCATTTTTCAATCCCTTCCTCTATCCCTCCTCTCTCTCTGTCTTCTGTGTCCTTCTCCCACTCTCTGACTTTATAAGGACAGACACTTAATACCTTTTGCTTACAGGTTTTCTTTTCTCTCCCTCTAATATTGCACTCCCCTTTTTCTCCCCCTCCAGCCACTTGCAGTCAAACAAACCCCACTCCTACATATCTTTGAAGCCCTCTTTCCTCACTCTTTCCACCACACTCCCTATTCTCACCCTGCCTGTTTGTCAGTCTCCTTACTTTTCCCTAAGCAGTCAGTATCCACCCCGAGAAGATGCTGACCTGCAACCTACGTACAGTAATGTGCCCTAGATGCACATCCAGCCCCTGCCCTGCACTGCCTGGATGATAACTGGATCCAAGGGCGTTTGTCATTATTGCCATTGAACCATACAGATCAAGATCCCCAAGAATTTGAAAGGGTTCCCAGTGAAGCGCTGACTCTCTCAGTTCTGGGATATTGGACTTTGTCCTAATGTCCCCGTTATTAAACTGCGACCAAATTGGAGTTTATTCCTCAGAGAAATTCTTAGCAGATCTGCCCAAAACTTTACAGTTTAGGTGACAGTACATGACAGACATTAAACCCTCTTCAGAGGAACAAATGTTTCTATTCTTTGGGTCATCATTCATATTAGTTATGGTACCATTTTACACATCAGCAAGGATATGGCTGCGTTCAATGCAAAGTCCTTAAGGACAAGCAACATGAGCCATTCCCAGTTTTACCATATCATGTTCATATCATTAATTAGGGACGCAACTAATGATTGTTTTCATTATCAATTAATCCCCCGTTTATTTGTTTGATTAATCAATTGTCTATAAAAGATCACAAACTTGTGGAAAATGCCCATTACATTTTTCCAGAGCCCGTGTAGACATGTTCAAAACGCTCAAACCAAAGATATTAAATATTAAATTATATAAAACTGCAAAAAAAGCAGAATAATACTTTTACTTTACAGAAAAATCAGTCTACAGGGTGTTACAGGCAACCGAGAAAGTCGGGGAAGGTCTCACTTTTTAAGTTGTTGCAATCTGTTAACATATTGGCAACAAAAAAAAACCGATTAAACACTTAATACATGTAAATTGTTATATATAGCCCCTTTAATTTACCAATAATTTCTCCGAGAACAAGGTTTTCTTTTGTTTTGTGCGACCAACAGTTCAAAACCCAAATATATTCAGTTTAGTGAGTAAGTAAAGTTTATTTAGAATAGCACCTTTCACAGAGCAAGGCCACAAAGTGCTTCACAAGAGTAAAATTGTTAAAAATAAGACTATAAAAACTAAAAAGAAACAATGAAACATTAAAACAAAAGCGACAACAGTTACAGTGATATAAAACAGAAAAGCTATAAACAATAGAATGTTTCACATTTTTTAACTTTTTTCTTAAATCATTGAAACAATTAATCAATTATCAAAATAGTTGATGACAATTTTTCTGTTGATGGACTAGTCATTTAATCATGCATTCTTCCTTGTCAAAACGTGATGCCTGCACTATCCACAAGTTTGGTCGGAGATTTGATCACGTTATGCTAGTAGCGGCTAATATAGCCTTGAGCCTCTTGCCTGGAAAGTCCACACCCCAGACCTTTTTCATTTTCAAACTTCGTAGTCTTCAGCCCCAACCGACGCTGCCTCATGTGACATCACTTATCACTTGAGGCAATTTATCAGACCTCACACAGCTCCCTCTGGAGCCCCAAAAAGCTTCATACAATGTCCTTCAGATATGCTGTAGTACTCCCCAGACTTTGATGGAGTTCCCCTTTAATAACTACCATCTATTTCAAGATTAGTGCCATGTGGTTTTATGTAGTTGACAGCTGTCATTTTATGTGTGTATTTCTGGTTGTTTGCCTTTATAAAGAAAACCAATTGTAGTATTGCTTCAACAAATACTTTTCAAGACAATCCTAAATATTTTTCAGAACTAACGCTTTACTCTTATAGTAGCACAACCTACGAAATTCACATGGTCTTGCTCACGTATAGCATGACCGTGACCGTGACCATGAATCTGTGAATACTTGTTTGTGCTATGAATTAGATTTTCCTTTAACATACAGCAGCTCACCAATGCAGTGCTTTTCTGTAGCAAACTATCTGACATCAGAACATCTTTGAAAACTGTGCAATAACTACACAACAATATCATAGCTTCGACTAGAAAATTAAGGCAATAAAGTCCTCACTGTGATAAATTACCTATCTCGATTAAGTTCCAGTTCCCTGTGACATGCTGTAAAAAAACCCAGACACAATTTATATTTAATGGGCTAACACATGTAAAGGTGACACATTTGTTACTGATTGGCCCAGACAGGCATGTCATCATCGATAGGGAACAACATGTTAACTGTTGCCATGGTATCTTTTTTTTCCCTTTCAATTTCACAGGCCCACACATTTGCTACTGATTCAGGCTATTACCTTACCCTAAATGACATTTCAACAACTGTCATTTTCTGTGTTCAACTTTACATGAAAAAACACCCTGAATATACAGCACAGCTCAAATGAAATGATGCAGTGTGGAGGTGATATTAAGTCATCCAAGATATTCATTGAATCATATTAGAAATAAAAACACTTATGCAATCTGAAGGCCTATGCAATAAAAATATGCAAGGAAATAAAATTACAAAATGATCTTTTAGATCACACTTTTATTAAGCCAATAAAACAGTTGAAGGGAGTAGAGAAAGAAAACCAAAGATGATATGTTAATGAAGATGTCTTTATTTCAGTATTGGCGGCCTTGGCTTTCCTATGTAAGCTCTATGTCTATTTGTTGCTTGGCTTTAATGTGACTGTCATCGCACTTGATTTCTGTGCATTAGCTTTGTGGGCATTCACAAGTCATAGAAATGTCTCCACTCCATTTCCCACATTGTCAAACACAGAGCGAGGGGTCCTTCAGAAATAATTAGTTTGTTACATGCTGTCAGGACCAGCAATGCAAATCAAAGTCCAACATCTTGTTATATGATAATTTATCGATCCAGTCAGAAGAGATAACATCTAATTTACTAATGGAGGCTGATTGAACAGTGCACCTCAGAGGGGCGAGGGAGCAGGAGATGCAGAAGAGGCTGAAGCTCTACTCAGCCAGCTGGACGAGCTTTTTTTTTTTCCCTACTATGTTATCTGAACAGCTTGCTAATAGAAATTCTCTCTTCCCTCACATATTGGAAAGATATTCATCACGCTGCTTTCAGTGAGATGATGCAGTAATGCATTTTGGACAGACCAATTCTCCTGGAAGCTTAGCAAGAATAATATGTTCTTTTGTTGTTTTTTTTTCCTTCATATTTTTATATAAGGTATTGGAGTTTCCGCTGCGCATACTAACTCCACGTCTTTTGGGGTCAAAATTCAAAACAAGGGCGACGCTAATGTGGTTTAATACCGATGCTACAAATGTTGAGGAGTCACAGAGTTTTCTAATTGTGGAAATACCTGCCAAGTATCAGAGCTGAGCTTTAATATCAGTCCCAGTGGTAGGTTCACCTCAAGATGATGTGTCTGCCAAAGTGTCAGACATGCTGGAAGACTGATTAATTTTTCTGCCTGCTGATTTGAAACTGTGAGACTATACTTTAGGAATGGGATATGTCTTAAGAAGCATTTTATTGCTTTTGAGACCAGCAAAGATTTGTGTTCTCGTCAGCTATCTTTTTCCTTTGAGAGCTTATAAGACGTCCTGAATGAAGACTACAGTGTTCTCTGGTTGCTGTTATAGTACCATTGGGCTGCTAGTTTTATCTTACCAGTACACCATGTTATTATTGAAGAACTTCAGTTCTGAGTGTAATCAGGAGAGACCAATTTACAGATGTAAAGCGTTACTTGGAATATGATTTTGAAT
>NTHP01000223.1:702756-723885 GCA_003416845.1 Oplegnathus fasciatus | reverse complement strand
ACAGTTCTGCTTGGCTGTGCTCTCCAGAGACAGACTATCATGTCGACACACATACCCCGGATACCCGACCCCCGACCCCTCTGACACACACACGCCAGAGAAAAATACACTCCCACACACTCAAAACAAGCCTACGTGTCTGTGTATAAATGAAGACATACAGTATAGTGTGTGTGTGTGTATATATATATATATATATATGAAGAAAAAGAGGGTGATTACATGTTACACATATACACTATAAGGCCACGATGCGCTGCTATTGTTGATTAATTTTCATGATCTCTGCTCAGCTATTTCAGGTACACATCATCCCATTAGCAATTCTTATGTTAAAAGAGATCAAATAATCAAAGTAATCAGGTTTTGAATAGTCACACTCAATTATGGTACATGCTGTCAAACTGCCAAATCCTATACTCCAACAACTTTTGCATTTATATCCCCTTTATGCAGCCACTGGTGTCGGTTCTCATTTTACATCTATTAGCTACATATAAGTCTACGGTGTTGGATGCCTGCCCAGTAATTAAATGACAGCCGGAAAATGTGATGAATGATGATAGGGAATAAGTACATACTTCTAGAGAAAAGACAGAAATTACTGAAATCTTCTATCCCCTTGATCCGCCCACAATTTTGGTTAATTTTAGTCAATATAAAACATCCATGTTGTGTGGTACATTTGCATGCTAAAAACATGCATCCAAATGAATTCATGTGAAAAACATTGCAAGCTTTATCTCAGGTGTGATTAGCATTAGCATCTCAGACAAGATTAAATCTAATTTCATAATGAGATCTGCAGGAAGATTTGCGGCTTGCGAGCTCACAAAATCTACAGGGAAGTGAGAATTTACCTACTGCTCACACAAATGTCTAATATCATGAAAATTTTGTCTCAGTTGCTTCGACACAGTGATGAGAACCACAGTAGACACAGAATACAGGGAAGGAAGGGAGTTTTTTCGCTGAATTAAATATGACTTGCTTTTTTTTGTCGGCTATGCACTGAAAGCCGATCACATCCCAGGTGTTGCTTTGGGTGAAGATTTAAATTTTCAGATGAGGTCTAAGAGAGGATGCCGTGTGATGAAGTTTCAACAACCTTGGTAAACCGGTTCTGTGTTACCGTGGAGCTTACAACATCATGAATATTTGAAACATTGGCAGAGCACGTTAAAGTCAGCTCATATCTCTCCCCCAAAAGCCCACTTAACTGAAGGTTTAGAAAAAAATAGATCTTGAAAGACCAACAAACTCTGCCAGACATTCAGATAGGACATGTAAAAAGCATGAAAGTAAGAATATCCATGTAATTGTTTTCTAATGCATGAATTGTATCAGGTATATATATAGCACTTATGTTAAAGTATTATTACATATATATTGGAAGTTATCCAAAATTAAATTGATGTAACAAGGCTTTAACCAACAGCATCACTGAGCTGCTGAGTGTTGCAATATTCATGATGACAGCGTGTGCAATGAACAAAGGGTTTCTTCAACCACTGGCTTTACAGCCAAAGTCCACAGACAGCAAAGCTTTTCATGTTACAAAAAAAAAAGAATCTGGTCAAATGCATATCCATCACCTGCCATGAAGTAAGCAGTAGCTCACTTCTAAAATTTCATGACACATTGCAAAGAGATCGTTCCCCCAGGCTCTGTCTTCCTGGGTATATTTTGGCTGCTGCTGTCACGGCATTCCTGCAGCAATGTTTGACTGATGTGAAGTCCAGATAAGCTAAGTATGTTGGTGTATATCCGTTCCTATTGATCCCAAAATCAGTCTCTTTGTGTTATGAAATTTAAAAGATTAAAGCTGCTCCCATTGATATATTTTATGTAAACAATGGATGAAAATACTATGTATAATGTGAAAGGGGTCGCTTTTACAGTCCCATAGAGAACTATCATGCAGCTCTGCAGTTCCCTTCAGCTGTACTGAGCGTTTTAGTGTCTTTCAGCTCTTTGTTTTAGTTTTATGGCTTGCAACTTTAATGTTTTGATTCACTCTCACTGCTCTCATGAGCATCACTTTCAGCAGCTGTTTTCAGCAAAAGCTCTGGTAAGCCCACTGTACACTACCTACCCAGCGCCAAACAGCAGACAGACAAAGTTAGCTACTGAGGGGTGAACACAGTGGAGCATTTAGGAACTAAAGAGCCAGATATTTTTCTCAGGAGTGGTTGGAGACCAAAACAGAGCTAAAAGGGGGGTGAGTATTGGACTGACATTCATCAGGTGGCTAGAAAAATGACTGCAAATGAATGGTAATGTCGGTAACTGTTTACTAAACGTTCTTCATATCAACTTTGTAAGTAAATGTTGTGTTCACAGCTTGTTTTGCTGCCCTCAAGTGGCCAAAAAAATGAATTAATGTAGGTTTAATAATTCATAAATTAGTATTTCCGAACTATTAGCTTTAGAGGTAGCTATCAGGAGAAAAAATGGACTAACTGGAAGTCTAGGTTTGTGACTCATATGTTTGTTTGTTTCCATTAAAATGAGCATAAAATGATAGATGGGATGATCTGTGGCCCTGGGTTTGAACCTGCCCCGGCCAGCTGGAGTCTGTCTGTGTGGAGTACACATGTTCTCCATGTGTCTGTGCGGGCTTCCTCTGTGTGCTCAATTTTCCTCCCACAGCTCAGACACATTCAGGTTAGGTGAAGTGGAAACTCTAAATTGCCTGTAGGTGTGAATGTAGTTCTCTGTCTGTATGTGTTAGCACTATGATAGACTGGTGACCTGCTCAGGGTGGGCCGTGCCTTTTGTCAAATGCATACTGGGATATGCTGCTGCCCCCACGACCCTGAACAAGTGCAGGAGATGGAGGGATGGCTGGAAAGATAAACCTTTGTCTGTAATGACAATGTAGGGAATAGAAGTACATACAAAATAAAAGCATGAGAGTGTTATGTGCATGCAGAAAAAGATTCTATGTTGGTTTATATTTCAGAATCACAATCAGCTTTATTGGTCAAATATGTTTACATACAAGGAATTTGACTCTGGTTTTTTGTTGCGCTCAAACACAGAAATAGACTAACATACAGCTTAAAACAAGGTCAACAAGCTCGACAAGGTAAACATTAAACTATGTGCAAACAACAATGCACTGTGTATATATATATATATGCACACATACAATAGTGCAGTGGTGCAGAGTGCGAAGGATGCTGAAATAGATATGATTATATTTATATTGATGCTGCATATTATTGATGTATTTTTCATTTTAAAATGGTTTGAATCAGTGTAACTGACTTCCCTAAAGGTTTAAAATCGGCCTCTAAAACCCCATTGTTTGCTCATATTTTGAAAATGATCTTTTGGTGGTGGTACTTTTGAAGCCAGAGTGAATGCGTGCCAGGCATAAACAGCAGTGTGCACTCAGGTTTTTGTTTTAAGCCAAAAGCAAAAGAAGACAATTTAAAGGACAACCGGGTGAGCAGATGGCAGAGCCATTATTACCCTACATCTGAACCACAGTGCAAAATAGAAAAGCCAATAGTTACACAGCGGCTGTTTCAAGCTTTGTTTGACCACTCGATTACTTTTTAAAGTGGGCACATCAGAAGGCAATGTTGGGTGAAAATAAGGGACACAACATGATGTGATGCTGCCGGAGAAACATTGTTTATCGGCCACAGGTGATGGAAACATAAACATGACTGAGTTCAGTGTGAAAACTCTTTTTTAGTGGAGGGGCCGTGTTTATGTTGCATGTCAAGAAAATGAAAAGCAAATGATTTAACATAGATTTCTTTTTAAGATATACATACATAGATACATTTTTTATTGTTTTTGTCACAAATATCAACTGCATGTTGGTTGCTTCTCCCTTCTCCATGTGCTGACGTATAAAATGTGATTAGAATTCGGCTTCCATGGAAGTGAATATCCAGCCCTGTAAATCAAATCTGCTGGCTTATGAAGGAGAGGCAACAACAATTTTGAGAGCAATATGCAATATTCATTGTTCATAAATAATTAATTTGTTTGCTCGCAACTCAGCCTAAAGTGATTGTGGCCCTTTTTCATTTGGGTGTATATCTATGGCAAACTCTGTCCTGCTGAATGGAGTGGCATTTGTATTTCATTCACACACACCACTTTACCCATACTTCATTGCTTTCTGCTATTGCCCCTGGCTCTACTATGGTTCCAGAAGGAGCTCTGGTTCACAATGAGGCTTTCACACAGAATCAGGCACAGGATCTGCCGCAGATAAAGAAAATAATTACGCTGTAATGGTATCTTTCTTATGAAACACCCAATTATCTGCATCTGTTTGTACACTCACACAGGTACAAACAGTGATAACTAATGGCTTTTCGAGTGGTACAGGTTTGACTAATTTTGTGCTGATCCGAGGCCCGGATAGATACAAACCAAACCAATAGTTTACTTTTGAATAAGGATTTCCTCTCTGTCACTCTTTACCTACAATTTTAGGTGGAGCTGGTAATGTAATTTACTGTCTGTCGAGTGCAATGCGTACTGTTTAATGAATGTACCCAGAATGAGATCTGTTCTTAAGATTTATTTTCCTGCCCCGGTGCAGCCAAGGACATGAAGGCTAACATGGGCTCCACTTTACCTTCTTTACTGAGAGATAATTACATTCACAGACACCGAGCCAAGTAGCGCTGCATACTAAACTGGGAATCACATTTTCTATGCAGTTGAAGGGGTTTAAATTGGGAACCTGATTGTACTCGCTTAGATCATGGTATTTGTGATTAGCACAGCAGTGTATTACTGCCGCCATGAGAAAAACACATCTCATTATGATGAGAATATTTTTCCCCCTCAAGGTTTTATTCTCATTATAAAAAGATATGTTGGTGTTATTATAAGATATGTGTTTATGTGTGTAAGTACGTTGACAGCCACTGGAAACCAGAGACAAATTCCTTGTATGCTTATACAAACTTGACCAATAAAGCTAATTCTGATTCTGAAATCGTTTTCTCAATATTACGACATACTAGCATAATTTGTTTTGCCAACATTAAAATACTCACGTGTACTGTTAAGTTCACTTCACTAAAATGATTATTATTTTAAAATTGGAACTTTTTGTAACCTTATCTTGATGGTCATGCTGTAATAGAAAGAAAACTAAAATATATCTATTCTAATATTAATGTTCTTAATCCTGTTATAACAAGAAAATAAGAGGTAACACTTTATTTTTACCATTTTATTTTGGACGTATAAACAGTAAACACTTGAAATGGTCTATAACATAGTGTAGTTATCCGCAAATATAAAGACAGTGTTGTGTATGTTCTGAATGCATTTAACAACTACACTGAACAGAAATATAAACACAACACTATAAAGTGTCTGTAATTGCTGTGTAAACAGTTGAATGACTGACAGTATAGCACAGTTGTTACCAATTAAAATGTTATCAAATTTTATATAAAAATAGAATATCACATGTTTAATAATTATATTTACTATTTATATTATTACATGTATGTAATGTATTGTACATTGAATACATCACATACATAATGTTGTAATGTACATATATTACATACATTCCTGATGAAGGCCATGAGATGCAGCTGAAAGCTGTCAAAGATCAAATAAGTGGACCTTGAGTCTTTTTTTGTCCAACTAAACTAAACCTTTAAGCTCCACCTGTCCTCATGAGTTTTGGATACATTTTTAAATGGTTCTGCCTGTGAATGATTTGTACCTATATTTTATAACACACTGTAAGAATTTGTTCATGCATGTAATCATATCATTAAATGTGATTAGTTATGTTATACTGTGTTATCAAGCATTAATTGACTGATTATACACCAGTTACAGATGCTTTTTAGGAGTAAAAGTTGTTGACAAAAATGTCCTTATGTGAAACGACTACATTAAAGTGTTTTATGAACCATTTATTTATTATGAATGCAAAATAGGAGGGTTTAAATAAAGTGTTACCAAAATATATTGTTATATATTCAAATTAATGTATTATAAATGAATTAATATGTATTATCAAGAACTGAGCAGATTGTGTTTGAGCAATATGCTGCCACTGTGACAAAAATGTGAAGATAATCTGCAGCAGTGTGTTTTATCCTTCACAATTTCATCTTCAGACGTTCTGTCTGTTTACTTGATGTCTTGCTTAAACAGCTTCTAAAAGAAACAAATCTCAGTTGTCTGTAGAAGTATTGGGCCATTTAATTGGTAAAGTAGCAGGGGCGGACTGAAACAATAATTCAGGCCGAGAATTTGACTCCATCCCAGGCCACCCGGTCCACACAAACCACTAATTTTGTAGGCTAACCCTATTTGTTGATGTAATGAGTATAACAGTTTTCTCACATTTTCTTTGTTAGATCACAGCAAATGTTCATTCACCTGTGTCCATAGTTCTATTTTCTTGTGCGTACACACACACGTTCAGTGAAACTGAACATAATCTACAACAATCTAAGTATAAAACAAATGTTTATTCACCCATGTCCGTAAAGCAAACACCACAAAAGTGGCCAAATGATTGTATGTGTACACCTATACACTGAGTCAATTAAACTGAACTTTAACTACATAACTAAGTATGATACCAAAGCTCACCACTGTACAAAAGTTTTGACCCAAAGCAAATGTTCTTTCACTCTTGTCAGCCAGTTACAAGTCACTGCATCTACTTCAGACTAACCAGTAAGTAATTACCACTGATTAACTAGCCATGCTGGGTTAGGTATGTCATGTGTGTTTTAGCTCGTGTTTTTGACTGACTTACTGAAGTATGTGTCACTTATTTCGCAACATTTAGCTGCGTCTGTGGTCTTTGTCTTTTTTATTCTCTCCCTCTCTGCTCTTCTAACCGTTCATTTCACCAGGCCACTTGTCTAAAATGTTATCGGTAGAGAAGCAGGTAGACGGTTGCTATGTGCGTCGCCGTCAACCAATCACGTCTCACAGATTGAGAAGTGTGGCTTGTGAACAGGAGCTCTGGCCAGAGTGCACGAGCGTCGCACCCGATGGATTCTGAGAAGTCCGTCAACTCATTCCTGCTGCTTTATTATCGCTGGTCATGTTGACTGTTCACGGCAGGCCAAAACGACCCTCAGGCCACCGGGAAATGTACCGGGGCTCCCGACGGGCTGTCCCTGAGTGTACAGTAGGTTCATACAGCCTAATTAGCATGTCATGTTAACTCTGTGCTGTCTCACCAAAACAGCCATGACAGAATCAATCTGAGTTGGGACGAATCACTTGGGAGCGCAGCTGATCAATAGGCCAATAGGAAGTTCTCTCCTGTTAAAATGGATAGCTGCAGTATAGCTAGATTAAGGGAGACATAACATCACAGGATAGACAGATGAATAAATTGATTTGTGGAGATTTTAATCAGATTGTAGTGTTGAAGGGTGTCATAAAAAGTCCTCTTGTGAGCAAAGAAAATGAAAATAGTGAATCGTTTGGATTTACAAATGGATTCAGGCTACAGTTTTGCGCTTTACACTTTTCACTCAAGTTTTACAAAGATTCAAATGTGCAGGTAACTTCAGACCACTTCAATGAATTCACTGACAATTCAACCTCTGTGGAGACCAACCCTGATATCTCACCAGGGACCATCACAAAGGGCTGCGGTTTCTGGATTCTGACGGCATTTTGATACCAGCTGCCATGAACCGCTGCACCTCATTGTGAAATCTACCTCTTTTCACCCCAGTTATGTGTGTAAATACTGCCGACAGGCTTCCTGCTGCTGTGAATACTGAGTGTGTCAAAGTGCCGCTACCCGGGGAAAACGGGGGTGTCTGAGGGAACATTTGTAGAATAGAAACACACGTCATGCCTGTCAGAACTGCCTTTTGTTTTTATAGTCAGGCTAAGGCCTGCCTTTCAGCATGAGATCCTACACTAGTCCATGTTAAAAGAGTGTGCTGAAGATGATGCTTTCCTCAACCGAAAACTAAAAGCACTGAATCTTAATGGAGTCAGTAAAAATGTAAAAACAGATGCCGTCTAGATCCCATTAACATATAAGAAAGTTATTTGTTGCCTTCTTTGAGAATCAACAGAGCAAGTTTGCATTGACTCATCAGTGCAAAGATTTTTATTGGAATAAGGATTGCACTTAGCACGTTGCATCTTTTTAAACTGCAGCCTGGAGGGGAGTCATGAGTGTTCCTGTTGGATGCATTTTTACCCGCCGTCTCTTTCCCTCCAGCTGGACTCGGATAAGCCACATGCAAGGCATTACCGCTCTGTAAACGAATCACGACACGGAGAACTAAATCATCTGTCCACTTTTAAATTTCGTCCCTTCTAAAATTTTTCTGCCAGCTCGGAGGTGACCTATTTTCTAAGTGAAACATTCATCTACAGTGGCACACTGGGGGATGCTTGTGTGTCCTGTGAGTGTTTATACTGTACCTAATATGCATGCGGGGTTGGCAGGGAGTCGGGCATGTGCAATTTTTGAGTGACCGCCAAAAAATGTATATACCATACCCCCATGGGTGCTTATAGATTTCAGCAGCATGCTTAATGACTCTTTGGGTTGTTCAGGGGAAAAGGCAATAGCAATTTGTTGGAACCACTAAAAGTCTTTTAAATCTAAATGCTCAGGCCTATTTCATTTCTATCTCACGATTCCCTCAGGATGTGCCGAATGACGTACCTCTTGTTCACCAGATAGAAGTTTAAAGTAATCACTCGCTTCAAATGCCACATTCAAACAGTGATGCTGGCAATTTAAATGAAGCAACAGTAACCGGACAAAAAAAAAAAGGACATTGCTTGACGAGCTTTGAGCTACAGTAGTCAGTAGAACTGTTTCCACAGGTGGCCACTGGCTGTTATATGACTTTTAAGCTAGCGAGATGGAAAAATACATGTTGTTCCATTTGAGATTTGCTCATGTGTGATGCCAACCAGAGCAGAATATTGTCAGAGTACCAAAGCCGTAACCCTCATGTTCTTTCTCACTCACCGCAGATACACAAATGCAGACACACACTCCTCTGTGGCCGACCCTGGCCTCGTATTTTACTGTGACATCATCTAGGTCCGCTGTGTTTGAAGATGAATGCGAAGCCCAGAGAGGCTTCCCCAAATGCCAAATTGTCTTGTTTCATGCCATATCCAACACCTCATGCACTGTATGACTGAATACATTAGTGAAATGTCATACGGCTCCAACTACAATAGTAGTGCGGGCATATTATATTTATAAACCCCCCATGATGCTACATGGAGACACTGTACTCACAATGGGCTTCATAATCGCATTCCCTCCAATGTCAGTGCACTGTAGTAGCATTAGACTTCTTGGATAAAAAGGGTTGCATTATATTCCACCAGGGAAGGAGAAAACAGAGAGATGAAAAGCTGAGAGCAGGCTCATCCACAATAGACAGATGGGGAGTTGAAGTCTAAGCTTCCCTGGTGGTCTCCCACTCCAGTCCATGTTGGATGGGTGATGCAAAGGTACAGTAATACACACAATGATTAGCAGCAAGCAGGTGGGGGATAAGCGACAATACACACACGTTTTTGTACTTGTCAGGACATTCAACCAACTTATACTCATGTCCAAACTGCTGTTGCCAAACAGTCCTGACAACCTAATATTTACCTAAGTATTGATTTTTTTGTCTTGTAAAATGTCAATATATCTGTCAGGGAGTTGAAGTCCAATCGCATCAAGAACTTTCAAACAAAAGTGACAATTAAAATACAACATACCACTCCACTTGCTTCAGCCAAGAAAAGCCAAGCTCACGAGGACATGTGAAATAAGAAATCTATATGAAATGACTTGTTGAATGGCGATTTTTACTTTATCTGGCAATGAAAGGACCACTTTTCTTACACTTGCAGACATACACCCAGATACTCTCACAGAGCGGGAGTGACAAGACAGAGAGCAAGAGACAGTTAAGCATCCTGAATTAAAGGGACGATAAAATTATAAAGCTCTCTGCTTCACACACTTTGAGATAAAACAAAGCCAGTTATTGGCAGAAAATAAGAGCTGAAACAGTTGCTACCCTCACTGCTCCGGCATTCAAGGGCACCACACTAATGGCAGTGTAAAAGGGATGGACGAGATTAATCATTCAGATTCTAAAATGAAATTTACAATAGCCTATATCAAATATTAACTCCACTAAATTCATTTTACTCCTTCGTTCCACTATGAGGTCCTCATCTAAGGACCAGATATTGACGGCTCAGCTGAATAACAATGATGGAAATGTCATGAGGCAATGAAATACTCATGATGTCATCTTTATTTCGATTTTAAACAGTGAGCATGTGCAATCAAAATTATAGTCTGGTCACAAACTGGGTATAACCCCCAATGACTGCATGATTATGGCTTCATTTAATGGAGTCCTGTAGAGGGCGCCAAACCACCCACTGGTGCTCCAGCAACCACTTCCCCAGCTGATCCCCAGCTGCCTATGAAGATGAGGCCCACTAAGGACAGTGTCTGAGCTCAAGTAGTATTTATATTTGCTGTTACAGCATGAAATGGCTCTTTGTTTAACTTGACTGAAAGGAAAATTCGACACTTAACTGTAGATAAATTACTTGTCAAGATAATGTTACAGTTTTGAGGAGAAGTTAATCTGATGCGGGTCTGCCAAGCCTTCGACTTCGACTTGAGCGACAAAATACCAGAAAGCAATCCGGCTAGAAATCTAGATAGAATGTCACGTGTAGGTTTTTTTTTAATGTTTTTTTAAAAAAAACGTTAAACTACAAGGCCTGAAAAGACAATTATTTGGCATGACAGGGAAACCTAATTTGGTAATGAATCAAAGCTGTGTGCTTTTTGGTGTTTTATAGTGTGTGTTTGATCAGGAATCAAACTGTGGCTCTTGACATTTATCCCCATTTGTCTCTATTGGGGAAAATATTACACTAATTAATATAGAAAATTGTGTTGCTAGGAAACAGCTATAGTCCAACTTTGAGATACTGCCAGTATTGATATTACCAAACGCTTCAACAGGAAATAGAATAAAGTGGAGAAAGATGCTGTACAATGTTAATTATATTGTTTTGAAATGGCCCATATGACCATTAGTACTGTACTTGGAGGACAATGGTGATGTGAAACCTGTGGTCACAATAGTCCTCCTTACACATTTTAATTGGGACATTTCTAGTCACTAAATATGGCAAAATTGAATATAATTAAATGGATTTTCTCATTTAGAGGCACCCCCTGGAACTGCCAGTGGGACCCCCGAGGGCCTACTGGGACCCCATTTGGGAACCGCTTAGCTGTAGCTCTTCGAAACTTTAAAAGTCATGTATTGCTAAAAAGTTGCCAAAAACATGTAGGCCTGTGGCGGCAGCAGCAGCAGCAGCAGTGTGTGCTTGGATGGACTAACATAGACATCTCACTGTTTCAAGCCAGAGAAATCTGATGTAGCAGATGAATGCAACATGACAGACAGCATCTCATCCTGCCTGTCTGATAAAGGGGGCATGGTGAAACATGAGCAGACAGGAGTGCGGACTGTGTGTTTGGTGTTGATGGCAAAGGTCTGTCAAAGCTAGATCTCCTGAATTCCAATGGTCCCGTCTCTCTCCCCCTCTCTCTCGCGGCATCCAGCAGCTGCGCCTCTCATGCCTTTCCTGACGCTGAGCGAAGCCTCCCATACAGATGAGCGCTGGAAGCCACGCACCTCTTGACGTAGCCACAGACCGGTTGCGGTGCCACTCGGTCTCCGTAGCACGTATTGCGCAACGTGACTGATGCTCAACTGGCTCCACGGCGGGCACATCCGGCTCCCACCGTCGCGTGAATTCATTAGAAAGTGGTCTCATAACGCCGAGACAACAGCAGGCATCGCCGAGGAGCTGTAGAGAAGCCATCCGCCGCTCCTCGCCGGACTGGACCCTCCCCTTGTCATTGCCACCGGGAGAGATGAGTCGAGCGCGCGGCGTCGGGGTGCAGTCGTGATGTGACTGTGAGAGCGCACGAGCTTCCACAACAGCAGCTTGACGACTTTGCCGCCCAGAAGGTGAAAAAAAAACTGTGAGAAAATCTTACAGTGTGAGTGTTTTAATGTGAAGCAGAGGTGATGGCTTCCTTTGACAGCATGCAGTCAACGCAGCAGCAGCAGCATCCGCGGAGCGAGCCGTGACCACAGCTGGAATTGAGGAGCTATGTCCGTGGGTACCGAGCCTCCGTCTGCCTGTAGTCGACAGCATCAGTGCGCCCCCTCGGTTTGGTGCCTCGGGGGTCTTCGCTAAAGTCCAGGGACACGCGGTATCAGTGGAGCGCGCCTACCTGGAGTCGAGGAAAGGTTGCTGTTTGTTATAAGGCCGGGCTTTCTGCAGCCCACTCCCCGCGCCTGCCTGCTTTTCCCCGCATCCTCCGCGGCGTCTCTGTGCCGCGAGCGCACCGCGTTTTGACTACATGGCAGTGGACATCAAAACCATCACTACCTGAGTCCGTTCGCCTCCTGCGGCCATAAATACCTTTACAGCGTTTACTGAGACTAAATTAATCGACGTGTGGATCGGAGCAGTGCTGTGTCTATGCACCTCTGTTACACCGCCCCGGAAAGGACTTCTTGCCATTGAGAGCTGGATATGCAGAGATTAACGTGAAAGGATGGATCTAATTATCTGTGTTTTGGGGCTGCTGGCGCTGATCGTGGAGGGCATCCGTTGCCAAGGAGTGTACGGTGAGTGTGTGCAATTTACTCCTGCTGAAACCAAATGTGATCATGACCTTGTAAAACAGTGGTGCGCTCATCAATCGCCACTTATTCCCTTTAGACTCCCAAGCTCCCGTAATAAAAGGAATAAAACAACAACACGCAACATCAACTCCTGTAAGGGTGACAAACCAGGTCTGAATGTCATGTTTGAGTGAGAGGCTCCAAATGTTCTCAGCAACCCTGAGGTTATACAGCAAATCGCGTGTGTAGCCAATCAAGCACAGCCCCTTTTCTCATCCAATCCATCACTCATGATGGTCGGTGAGCAGGCTAAATTTAGTATTGTACATTCATAGATTATCAAGCTGGAACCTGGTAGACTTGTCTTGAAGCCTGTAGCCTCTCAGACTGGTCACCCTACAAAGATGTAATTTGTTAATTATCATTCAAAAGGTCGATGTGGCACTTGTCTTACATTAGGCCAAATGTGTTTATGAATGTCACCATGAGGACTGTTATCTGTTGAGCAGTGGCATTTAGTATGCACAGTCATGAATTATTTTCATGTGTGGTGCATTTATCAGCCCACCTCTTCCTTATGTCTGTCTGTCTGTCTGTCTGAACCTCTCTCTGTCTCTCCCTCCCATACACACACTCAGACTCTTAACAATGAGCACACATTTCTGTCTCTTACCCTGTCTGCTTGTGCAACCAGTGGCACAGATGATGTCTCGTATGAGTCGTCATCCTCGCGGCAGCGGCAGCGGCAGCACTGTGGGGAAATAATGATTCATGTGCACTAACATTGGGACATGGAGGAAACCTTGAGGTGCACAGCCCTGACCTGTTGGCTGTGTCATCGGCTCTGACCAAAGCAGAGGTTGCGCAGGGAGAACGTGAGGTCAAGTAGAGATGTGGGGTATTTCAGAGGCCGTTGCCAAGCACAAAAAAAGATCTTTGTCGCCTTGGTATGTGTGTGCAGTGATTATGTAGCAATGAAAGGTTACTGTGAGCATGACAGGAACAGTCATGGTGCTGCACCTGACCAATGATGCGCCAGGATTTTATCTATTCTTTTGCTCTAGAGGGATGAGGTGAATAAGATAATAAATCACAGGCAGCTGTAGCATGACTGCTCATATATGTGGACAGTTACTCATATTACCACATTTCCCCTTTCTAACACCTGTTGCAGAGATATTTCACAGTAGCGCTCACTTGCCGATTTTACCCCATCTTCAAACCTCTAAGCCCTCTCTAGGCAGAGTAGGATTTGTATGTAAGTATTGTTGTTTGGAGTTAGTGAATTCCTCCAGTTACGCATCAAGCCTGAGGGCATAACCTCTCATCAAACATTGATGTCTCAAGAAATCAGTTTCGATATCCTATCCGCTAAATCAGTCTCTCCAAGATATACTACTCAGGGGAGACGGGCATGGCGCTTACCATCAGAACTGAACACATGAATGTCAGATCAAAGCTGCAGATCCTTGGTGTGAGCAAGCTGTCCACGCTGCAGCGTGTGCGTGCAGATGAAGACGCAAGCTCATTAGAGGGAATCATATCCCATAATGCTCCATGTGGTGTTGCCATAGAGGTATGTGTGGACTAGTAGACTTATAGCAGCAGCAGCAGCAGCAGAAGAGACAGGGAGATGTAGCAGATGGAATTGTTTGAGCATTTAACCGGCTGTGTTTGTGCTTGTGTGTTTGCATGTATGTTGTGCAGCCTAAAATTCCTCTGAGCACAGTCAACCCCCTTTTTCCATCACTACATCCCTGTGTTTCACCGTTTCTACAGTATGTGTGCTTCAGTAAGGATCTACATATGTCCTGCTTTCTTGCTGCTGCTGTATATTGTGGTACTGCAGCAGGAAAAGGGCTCAGATAGATAGACAGATAGGTAGATGTTTATGGACTCAAACTTGTCTATCACATTCCTTTAAGTCGCGAAGTCCTGTATATGCCTCATGTTTAAAGCATACTGCGCATCTCCAGGGAGGTGGTCTGAATAAAAATGTATTGGCAAGGGTCAGAAGTCAACATTTATTATTGATAGTGGCAAAACATTAGCATGCATGTTGTGTCATGCCTCCCGTTGTATTCGCCGAAGATTTTGACACGTAAAGAAGGGGGGTCAGTGAAATGGAGTATTGTGCACCACAGGTGAAAGGCACTGGGTGTGTGAGTGAATAAAACGAGGGCTGTGAGAGCATAACACATAATGGTGCCAGTAACTTTGAAGTGGTAGACTTTCACAACAGGTTTTACAGAGGACAAGCCTTGAATTCTTTGCTGTGGTCATATCTAGTATGTAGTTCTGGATATTCTTATTTTTTCACAGTCAAATGCCTTTCAATAAAAACGATTCCCACTGCTTTTTTACCACCATATTCCATCACCTCTTTTTTTGTTGTGTTCAAAGCATCGGCTGTCACTCTCCTTCCCAGATTTCCAAATTGACCCAAGAGCAGATGAATGGGACAGTTTGCGAGAATGAGACTTTCGACGATTATTTTTATCCTCGAGCATCGGTATGCGTCATCGCCGCCGACTAAATGGTGGAATCATGATGTAGTAATGAAGAAATCACATACTAGTGCGTTAAGTGGTGCTGCCAGAGTCATTAAAGAGGATTGATGAAGGGTAGTCATCCCTCCATGACTCCAGGCCACAGAGGGAAAAAGAGACACCACTAAAGTACAACATCTGCTCCACTCTTTCTCTCTCCCGCTCTCCTTATCTTTTCCTCTTTTTTTCCCTCCCTCTTCCCTCGTAGTGCGTCTCTCATCACTTTCACCACACACACACACCCTTCTCCAGGAGATTGCTTTATTATCTCGACCTCTGCTCATGTCTGTGTTGCTCTCCAGAGCTCCAATAGGCCAGTAGCTGCTCTTCCATAATATCAAATGGATGTACCTACAAACCTGCTCAATATTCTCAGTTCGCATTTGTCTCTAATGGTGCTGACAACCAAACTGCACTAAATAATAATATCAAACGGGTACAATGGAACATGACTCTTATGATAGCATGGAAATGTTTTTCTGCTTGTTACTTTATCTGGAGATGTACCGCCTTCAGTATGTTCTCTTTGCATCAAAGTCAGTCGGCGACAACCTCCATGGGATGTGCAGATGTTCCTGATCTCGTTTTGTGCTACTGAAGAGAAAAAGTTCCTACTGCTTTTTCTCCCATCCCACTTCTCCTTCTCTCTCGCTCTCTTTCTGTCTCTCTCTCCCTCTCGTTTGCATTGAAGTCCAACCAATTGCTGGGGTTTCTTTTCATGAGCCCCGGTTCAGACGCTTTGGCTTCTAAGCTATGCAAATGCATTCTGCCAGTGAAACTAAAGCCGTCTTTGTTGGTTCTCAGAGGCCTCCTCCACAGAGTCCTTCATCATTCCCTTGGATCGGGACCCTCACATTTCCCACCGTAATGAGACCATGGATAACTCTATCTCTTCTCCTCCCTCCCACTCTCTGTCCCTATCTCCCTGCCTGTCTCTCTCTTCTGCCTGTCTCTCCCTCCATTCCCCCGGGGAACAGAACAGCGGATGGACGTCTGCAGTATATGCGCTTCGATCAGAGGCAAATGAGGATATACAGCTGGGTACGGTGCGAAAGAAGTAATTCGTTGCAGTAGAACAGTGTGAGGTGCGCATTGGGGATTACTACGTACCCCTGGGTGGGGTTTCAGATAGCACCAACTTAATCATACCGAATGTCAGTTCTCTTTGGGCCGAGTCCTCTGAGACTGGCACTGAATATACACTGCAGAGACAATGTTTGAACTTAAAGTCTGAAGCCCTCCTACTGTGCTCAGTATTCACTGGATAATCTTTGACAGTGTTACTTTAATACTCCAATACAATGCGATTAAGGTGAAACAGCTGTTTTTCAGTGTGGTGAATTTTGAAAACCAGACGTTAAATTCTCTCCAAGTTCAAGTTAAAGGGGTACTCCACCAATTTAGTATGGCACATCCACAAAATTGGGGGACTTGTGAGAGACAGATTTTTAAAAAAGGGTCAAAAGTGAAGCAACAGAGGCCAGGCTATCCTGACTTTTATTCCCTAGTTTGGGTCAAGATCCAAAAAACACTGGATCCTACATTTCCCATAATGCGAACAGTAGCATCATTTCATTTGACCCTCCCTGCCTGTTAAAGGCTCACGTCTTTTGAACTCCATGCCCCCGGTTTGTAATGCAGACTCTCTGTTATAAATTTGTAATCTCAAAGTCAAAGCCGAGGTAATCCTGCTGACATCAGTGTGACATCATGAGGGTTATTTTCTCCAACTTTAGAAAGAAATTTCACAAACTGAGTCATACTTCTCATATGTGTAAAATCAGTGAAGTGCCTCTTTAATTATATCTCTGTGATTTCCTGTCCATGTGAGATGTGTGTCTGTGTCGCGGGGTGACAGTCTCCACTGGAAGGATGCCACTCTGTTTTGCCCTCTCTCTGCCCTCTTTAGCTATTTTGAAAGATGTAGCCGAGTATAGTTTGGCAGTAGGCAAAATGGAAAATGGAGCTGTAAGCTTTAGGTTTGTAGCGGGGATTTTAACAGCATTGTCAACTACTACAATGTCCTCTGCAGAGAAAATAAGCAATTCCATTCCTTTTTTCTCATGCGTAGCTCAAAGCAAAGATAGAGTCGTGCACAGCTGTGATGAACGGAATATATTTTTCAACGTGGATGTTCGCTGAGTGCAATAGTTTTTTTGATGATTTGTGTTCAAAACTAAAAAAAAAGAAGAAAGTATAATATAGCTTTGGCTACTTTGCACACATCACGAACAGCTGTGATACTTTCTTCCTTCTACTGTGAGGATTTGGATGAGTTCAGGAACACAATTTACCTCTGGATCATTCAAGGCCAAATCCCCACCGCGGACCAAAGAAGCTTATTGTAACCTGGCTGGCTGCTTCAACTGTTAAGCCCACATCCCCAACCCTGAGCGACTTGTCCTGCTCTGTACAGTGCTGAGGACAGAAAGCTGCTGCTAATGATCTTGTAGCCATTCATTCATTAAGTCCTGTTCTGGTGCATGACTGAACCAGCCTTGTGCCCTGGTTTATTTAGAATCAAAAGTAATTCTGTACTTGTAATGAAGTCTAGTATGGCCTCTCACCTGCAGAGACGGCCTGCATTGAACCAGAACTGATATTTTTCCCTTTTGTCTCCTGACATTCTAATGAAGTGGCCATTAATCATCTGGATCATTAAAAACAAGATTTAAATCTTAAATGTCAACCTTGGTCCTGCTGATATTACCTTGTACAACAGGAAGGCTTTTTATCTGTAGTGATTTCATTTCTTATAATAGTGTTAATTTCCTCTTGCTGACAGACACATGGTCCAACTCCAATAAATTATAGCTACAATATCTGGCTTTAAGAAGCCAGACTGGTCAATAGTGCTGGTGCAGTTGTAGTATGACTCATGGCAGACATAGATCGTTGGGATAAGACTCCCATTGGTATTGCATTGTGCTTCCTTCCCATACCCTTCCAGCCTCTAGCCATTTTCATGAGAAAATGGGAAAATTAAACATAAGAGCATAAAGAACATTTATACTGTTACACTGTGGAACTGTGTCATGTTGTTGTTGGCTCTTGTTCTCAATTTCTAGCAACATTAGCCAGCAACACAGTAGCCTAATGTTTTTCCTGAAGATGATTGAATGTTAGACTGGCTAAGTTCGACCATCATAAAGACTGTTGTTATGCTTCAAAGATGAAATGCCAGTGACGAGGGTGTTCTGTTGGCCTAGGGGTGTAGGCAACGTCACTGGTTCAAGTCCAGCCAGGGACCTTTGTATCATGTCATCCCCCACATCTCTCCCTCTCCATCATTTCCTGTCTGCTCTATACTGCATACTATCTTTATATATTAAAGGAAAGCAGAAAATATGTTAAAAAAATTTCATGTCAACATCTGCTGCTCATGTAAGACTGTATTTCACAGACATTAGCATAATGGCATGTCCCCTATATTCAACTGGTGGTGATTCACATCCATTGTGACTCTAGCCCCTACATGACATTATGTAAGGAACACTGAATCTTTTTTTTGTTTTCAAATTAGTTTCAGTTTGCAGTTTGGAGCAGACAAGATGAATTTTCTTAAGAATAGATGGAGTCCTGCTGTCTTGCATTAAATTCAAAATGGCAATTATGATGAACATGTGGAATAGATTTGCACATGATTGATGAAATAAGAAAAAAAGATATATAATACAAAAATATAACTATATTGTTTGGTAGTTTAATCAATAATAATGCATCATATTTTATAAAGTGATCGTATACAGCAATTTGTATGCATAATCTTAAAGCCACTGCACACCCATAGTCCAACACAGGTGTTTTCACTTATGTTCCCAGATTAAACCTTTTCCCAGGACAGACGAACTGAGTTTGATTGACATCTCCCTCACCCTTTCGTTGATTTTGTTGTATCTGTTGGGGCATGGCAATTCACCCAGTTTGGTGAAATTATGTCATTTCCAGCATAGCTCCACCCAATGCACCTGCTGAGATCTAATTAGCCAGAATAATTGAAAACACCTGTGTGGGTGTAAACTAAACTAGTAGCATGAATATTTGAGGAGATTAAAAACCTAACCACCTTTGCGGTCGCTCCAAGGCTTACAGTTTCTGAGATAAAGATTTTGGCAGAAAAAATAGTAATTAAAACAATAGAGTATAAACCCTATATGCTTAAGCATGATGCCCTCATATGAGCCAGAGCTCTGCTTTATGTTTCTGTTTCAGAGTTTTACGCTTTCTGCTCAATTTAGCCATACATTCATTAACATCTCATCATATATACGCTGTTTGTTAGCAGAAATGCCACTTAATGGATGTTTTCGGTTTATCCCACTGCCTCCTGACCCTCCATGTTTTCCAACAGACATTCATACTTTCATTATGCAGTCACGCTTCTTACATGCATTACAGTTTAGCCAGCTTGTAAATACTGTATACTGTATGTGAGTGGATGAGCAAGACCGAATGCAGAGAGTGAGGCATGCAGCTGTACGTGCTGCATGCTGATAAGAGCAGACCAAAATCCCTTTAGCCAGGTATGTAATTTGTGCACAAAGAGAAGAAACAGGTACATTTATGCTTTAGAGAGGCTGAGAGTGAGTGAGGCTTATGTCCTTTTACCTGGTTTATAGCTAATGTAATGATGAAGACTAATATATTTAAGACTTAACATGTCTTAAAATTAATTTTCTAAATTGAAGATTAGATAAGGTGTTAAATCATTACATAAACTTGATCATTTATTAATATTAAGCTAGTATTATATAATCCATTAATGCATGCGTTAGATCTTGATGAGTCATGCATCAGTTTTGAATTCAAAAACATCAGTTGTATACCCTCATGAAGTGTTACAGATTTTTCTTAATGAACAGCAGGATTAGCTGCTAAGATAGATTCTTTTTAGCGCCTGTAGTGTGTTTCCGTGTCTCGAGTTATCATTTCCATGATTGGCATCGCTTCAAATCACAGAGAATTATACATGCTAGCCAGCTTCAAAGTGACGCAAATGATGAAAGGGGCTCATTGAATATGAATGTCTCCTCCTGTCTTCCCTTACGCATTTCAGTCAATTGAATTGTCTTTGTTAAGCCAAACTGGCAGGACCCGCATTTGCACACATAAAGTACAAATCACTCAGCAATCCCAATAGGTAGCTGACAGGAGCAACAGGGCGCCTTTTAGCAGCACTGTGGAGGAAATAAAGCAAAAAGCAAGCCAGGAGAGGATTGGTAGTTGTGGCACCCACAAGAGGCTAATGCCAACCTTCAACTATGTCACTTCAGCCCACACAGGCATCCTAAGTGCTGCTCCTGTGAAGTGATGTCTGTTGTCATGGTGACAGTATGTGAGCCTGGCATTGCACATCCTCTGACTTCCCTGTTGCCTCCCTCGCTCGCTCCTCCCCTCCCTCCCTCGCTGCCTACCCACTCGCTCATTCTCTCCTTCCCCTCACATGCCAGGAAATCAATCGCTGAAACAAATGTGAAGTGATTGCAGAAACGAAAGCTCCTCGCAGCAGCCTTACAATTGCGCACGAGAGCAGATGAGATTGCTGTGAGGAGTTGGGGGGGTGGCCGGGGGATGGGGGTGTAGAAGGTTCTGGGCGGGGAGGGGGGGGGCTAAATGTGTCTCTTCAAAAATCACCACCATTTCATTGCTGTGAGGCAACTGCAGGAAAGGGGCCTACTTATCTTTGTAGAGAATAATGCTTAAGCTTCTCTGACAAGCAGGAACAGTGGCAAAGTAAATGTGTTGACAATGATGCCTTCAGTAGTTTCTAGCTTGAAAACCAATGCCAAACAGCAGGGGAGCTGCACATAGAGACACCCCTTGCATAAGACTACCATCATATCCATACCTCGCCACCCCACCCATCAACAGAAATGCAACAA
>NTHP01000223.1:679659-702639 GCA_003416845.1 Oplegnathus fasciatus | reverse complement strand
ACACACACAAACACACATATCCATGCTGTGTTTTTCCTCTTCTCTCAAATCTAGTCATTCCCCTACTGGCAAAAGGAGACTGAGACTGTGGAGGGGTGGCTCTGCAGAGGCACTGTGAAATTTCAACACAGATGAACATGCAGTTTGTGTGTGTATGTGTGTGGGAGCATTTTTCTGTGTGCGTGTGCGCTTTTCCATCTATCTAGGGCAATACTTTGCTGAGATATTAATTTAGCAATGTGATTTATCACCGCGTTCACACATCAGCCCGTCTGCACAAGGCTCATCATGGGTGACTCAAAGTGGCTGCGAACATGTGATGCAGTCATTACGTGCGCTTTTACACTCGCATTTACACTTACAAAATGTCCTGCCCTTTTAAAGGGATATCTAACTGTCTTCTGAGCCTTTTTTGTATTATTTGGCTTTCTGTGTATCCCTCAATAGTCTCTAAAAACCTTATTCTTCTAACAGAAATTCACAATGTAAAAGCTAATCTCTTTAGCGTCATGCTCTCTTCATCTCTCCGCCAGACACGGTATATCCCAGAGGCTGTTATACCCATGGGGATAACCTCAAGCCGTGTACTGTCAGTTAATGGCTTCCTATGGCAAAGCAAGCAGAGTTATCTGGAGTAGGCAAAGCACTTCTCCACTGAGATTTCACTAAGTGGAGAAAGAAATCTCAGAGCGAGATTTAGTGCAGATGTTGGAGTTCTCGCCCAGTTCTGATTGTCTGTCGTCTCCCTTCTTGTCTTTATTCAGGCTGCTGCAGCAAAAGCTTTGCACTTCATAGTCGTTTTACCTTGTTTTATACTTGTACGCTCTAGGTGTATAGGAATTACTTCATGGAGGTAGCCACGCGTCAGTTGCTGGGAACAATACACTGATAACAGTCAAGTCCAGAATCCAAGAAAAACTATTTAACTGCCCGGGTCTCCTCGCTCTTTGGTGCATCGTCTTAGAAATTCACGCTTTGTTCTTCAGCTATTAGCGATCCAATCTGGCTCATGACCCAACCTATACGTGTCTGCACAGCATGAGGTGCGCTTCCTTTTGGAGAGCTTCTCCCTCGCCAGAAACGGCAGAAGAATTGGCCCACGCTTTGTGCCTTCAATGAAATCCTCACTTGAATTGGTTCACTATCCCCTGGCCTCAACATAGGCTCGCATCAACTATTCATGGCACGGGTTTCTTTTTCTTTCAGCCAGTAACTTTTATTTTTTATGTATGCAGATATTTTTTATTTTAATAGGCTAATCAGATCATTACAATGACATACTTACAGTAACATGAGATTTACCAAATGACGACTTTGCATATTAACTCAAGTGAAATTACTGATTAAAAACTGCTGCATGGTGAATATTATATGCAGCATGTCTTCTGGTAGGAAATTCTTTCCTTAATGAATTCTCAGTAGACCATATCTTGTATGTGATGCAGTGAGACCAGTTATGCCAGAGTGACAAAGTTGTGATCATGATGTACAGTATATAACAGTGAAATTCAGTTAAAAGAGTCAGTTTTGCAATGTGCCCAAAAGAATGTTCCTGGACTTGAAGAACAAATAACTCTCATGCATATACATGTGCGTACAGAGAGACACACACTTGGACGTCCTCTTTACTCGCCTTTCGTGTCAGTTAGATGTGTTTCATCTGAAAATGATTGAAGCCTGAAGGAGGCCTCCTCAAATGCCACGTTCACAGCTTGAGCTGACCTCCTGCCCTTTTTCATTATTTCTGCTTCTCCCCATTTCCCTCCATTTTATTTCCCTGTGCCCTTACATTGCCTTTTCCCATGCATGCAGTGTTATTACTCCTTAGGTTCTGGGTGTGTACCAAATGCCCCAAAGAGTGACATCATCTCTGAGCAGTTAAGACATCTTAATAATAAGGAATGGACTGGTTTAACCTCTCCAGTGACCCTTCATTGGTGTGATTACCTTGAGAAGGGCTGCTAAAATATATCTTGGAGCAGAGTTTATATCCATCTGCTCTTGGGTTGTAATCAAAGGTCTCTGTGCTAAGCAGAAAAGCTTTCCTGAACAGCAACTTTTTCTTGACCTAACAGCCAAACTCGCCGTGGATTTTATCCTGCAAGCTCAATTGGGGGTGAGGTTGATTGTGTGAAATTGCAGGTCAATAATCAATCTATAGTTGATTATTTGGGGACTGCTGTGCCAGTCCTTGGGATCTACTGTAAAGAACACCAGTATCACTGAATGCATATGTTGCTTCTATATTTTAGGGCTGTATTCTTTGTTGAGACTCAAATAAGAAAATTATTCTAAAACTTTACCTGTGACCATATTCCCAGAGGTCCAAAGTTTAGCAAAAGCTTTGACCAAAATTCATTTAAAAATACGCTCCTTTAGGTTTGAATTTGTTATAGTGTGGGTGTATTTACCAAATGTACAGTCATTTCCCCTTTAGTGGCACAGGTGATTTAAAACTACACAGATATCAGAGATTTATCAGCTTCAATAAGAGAGAAGTGGTGCTCCAGGCCAATTCATCACGTTATTAAAAGAAATGATGAATCTTGTATAATTAAAAATGTACCACAAAATCGATTTCAGTGTAATGTCTGGTGAAGTATGATTTCCCATTGGCCTTCGGGCCCCTGTTTTAAGGAAGGAGGAAATATTAAAGTTATTAACCTGTGTAGGTAGAAGTAAAAAAAGAAACAGTCTGAATGCATTAATTCCAAGTTGTTGTGTTTTAAATGAATTTGGTTTGGTCGGTGTACGTGTTTGGTGTGCTGATGTGGGACCATGTAGTTATTAAAGTTCGTTGGTGGGGATATTAAACAGCTAGAAATCCCAGCTTTTTCCACAGAACAGAGGACTTCAAAACAGCTTTGAAATGCACCAATAAACCTCAACATATTAGCGGATCCGCAGGTCCTCTTGGCTCATCAGAAGAGCCCATGCAAATCCAGTAATAGCTTCTCTGAATGTATTAATAATGCTCTCCAAAGAGGTGGAACCTGGGTGGTGTTTCCATATTGCTATCCATATTTATATCATAAGCCACATATCAACACATGCTGATAATATTCATGAATTCCGTAGCAACCGATCCAGCAGAGGCAGAATAGTGAAATTTGGCTGCGCCCCCTCTGCGGTGAGAGCCGCCTGCAGTAGGTGTCTTACATGTTGGTGTGTGCGTGGGTGTCCGTGTGCACGCACATGAATGTGTGTATCTGTCTGTTTGTGTGTGCATTCCCTGTGGATTCCTGTGATGCTACCGAGGTAATTGGATGTGTGACGCCCACCAAAAATCCCCTTTAGCCCTGGGCAAGCGCTCTTTCAATCCCAGCATGCCTCTGTGGAAAGCACAACCCAAAGTAAGGCTTATTCTTTCAACTGGCAAACATCAAATGGTTCCCTGTTCTCTCCATCACAGCCTCCGTCTCTCTACTCCGCTGTAGCATCAGAGGAAAGCCCATTAACATGTAATGACATGGCCGTACACATGCATGGCAGTCGTTGTGAAACATACAGCTGGGGATACACACCCTGCTCACCACAATTTTCCCAGTTAATAACTGTTGATTTTTCAGTGACAATTATTTCAGGAGGATTGGGGAACTGATTGTTCTCTGATGGAGCTGATCCAGCTCTGGGGCAGGTGCTCAGAAGTATCAAGAGTGTCAAATTATCCCTGATGAGTGGAGATGTACCTAAACCCTGGCATAGTGTTGAGCTTTTACACTGTCTGAATTTAATTAACGATGACTTGGCTGTTTGAGAATGACGAACAGCTACGGCAAATGTAAAAAAAATGGCTGCAAGCTGACACAACAACATTAGCATGTAAATAACCAGGAGAATCAGCAATTAACTGATTTGTATAGTGTCACATTATCATACTAAATATTCATTTAGAGATGAGCTGCTGTGTTTGTGATGATAGATGGATAGTGGTGACATGGCACATGAAGTTCTAAGGCTGCAACTACAGTTATTTACATTATCTAGTAATCTGTTGATTTTACTGTCTGCGTAAAATGTCAGAAAATAGTGAAAAATGCCAGTACAATATCCCAGAGCCATGTTAGATGTCTTCAACATGCTTGTTTTGTCCAATCAACAGTCCAAGACCCCAAAGTAAAGGCTGCAACTAATGATTTTTTTCATTATTGATTAATCTGTCACTGACCCTTTCAATGAACCGATTAATCCTTTGGTCTACAAAATGTCAGAAAATTGTGAAAAATGCTGTCACTATTTCCCAGAGTCCAAAATGACATCATTAAATTGCTTGTTTTGTCCAACCAACAACCCAATGCCCCAGAGATATTTTGTCCAATAGTTCAAAAGATAGTTAATTTACAGCAATATACAGTAATATAAAATAGATAAATTCTTACATTTGGGAAGCTGGAACCGGCAGTTGTTTGACATTTTTTTCGTGATAAATTACTTGCTGGGTTGTCAAAATTGTTTGCAATTTATTTTGAATCTTTCAAATAAAAGATTCATCTTCATTCTAGCACTGACCACTTAATCATATAAAATTGAGAAAATCAGCAAATCCTCGTATTTTGGAAGCTGGAACCAGTGAAAGTTTAATATTTTTAAGAATTTTGGTCTTTTGGTCGGTCTGTCAACCACCTTGGTCCAGACTGAAGTATCTCAACAATACTGGATGGATTGTCATGAAATCTAGTACAGGCATTCATGTCCACCACGGGATCCATTATAATCACTTTGGTAATCCCCTGACTTTTCCTCTATCGCCATAATCAGGTCAAAATCTCAATCTGTCCAATACTTTGCTTTATGATTCAGTTCCTTCAAAACTAATGGCATTCCCACCAGCCTCCGCTGTACTTTGTCCTTAGTGCTAATTTGCAAATGTTAGCATGCTAACGTGCAACTACGATGGTGAACATGGTAAACATCATACTGGCTTAGCATCAACATGTCAACATTGTCTTTTTGAGCATGTTAGCATTCTAATGTTAGCATTTGGCTTAAAGTACCAATGTGACTAAGTACAGCCTCATAGAACTGCTAGCATGACTCTAGACTCTTACTCTTATTGCTTAAAAAAGGACTTAAACGATTAATCCTTTACCAGAATTGATTAATTGAGCATTACTTCTGCTACATTAATCATTTATTCCCTTACAAAGCAGTATGGACTTCACAATTATATTTTTTTAGATTGCTGGCTGTCACACACGTCTTTCTTCTCTTTTGCAGTAGTTGGCATAGATAATCCCCAGTGCAATGTAGAGGCAATGCGTGACGTCTCTTTAGCTCACCAGGGCTAGTTTTTTAACTAGAAGCCTTATTAATAATGCATAGCAAAGATGGGGTCAGAATGAGGTTTCTTACTCTAGAGGATGCCTTGTTTAGGAAATGTGATCTTAACTGTGGGTGAGTATTAGTCTTCACAGTGATACACCTCACTGCATGCAGCCTGAATTTCACACTTGCACAAACACGAGGACGTGATGGACCAGGTCTTGTCGAAACTATCACGATCCCTCGAGCTGCTAGTATCTGACATGTGTATGTGTCAATGTTGTGTTTGTGCATGCAAGTAAATGTGTGTCTGCAGGCATTTGTATGCTTTAGACGCTGCAGGCCCTCTCCTTCCAGTGGTCTAACCTCCCGCTGATTCACACACTGCAATGGGCGCGAGCAGAAAGAGAGGGAGGAGGAAGAGGATCTTCCTTTCCTTTCCTTTCCTGTTTATCTTCTTTGATTCTTCTGGATATTTCCGCGACCTTGTTTTTGAAGTTGCATAATACGCTGCTTGAGGTTTGGGTGGAGGGCAAAGGGAGGCAGCGGGGGTGGAGGCAGGACACTGATCTAAACTGTGATGACAGCTTAGGCTTTCTCCCTCTCACCTCCTCCACGCTCTTGAGGGGAGGTGAGAGTGTGGCAACAGAAAGAAACCTTAAAGACAGCAGGGGATTTCATCATTGCCACAAACACGGTTTACTGAGAGGGATGTTAGTGAATAAAAGAGCACTCTGAACCGTGCAGTTCATTCACACATACATAGAAAGGATCACACTTGCATGGGTTTGCTCTCTGTTCCTGTATGTTTTACTTCCCTGCTCTCTCTCTAGCTCACACTCATGCTGGGAAAACAAGAGGGAGAAGGCCTCTGACTCATTTATTTCACCATTAAGTGGGTTGTTGTACATGTTATGAGGTTATATGCTGCGACGGAAGTGGGAGTCAACCATGATGGTAACGTCATTGCAAAGCCAAAAGGGGAACAGCTGTGGGAATTGCTCACTGCCCTGTCTGATGACATAATATTCTAAAACTCATTAACTTATGGCATAAAATTGCATGGTCACACACACAGCTCTGCTGCAACAGTGAGCACTGTTGTAGGCATTTGAGCTTTCTGAAAGAGGTTTGGCTTGATATAGGAAACTATGCAATTAGGACTGGGCAATATGGATAAAACCATCTGTCACAGTATATATCATTATAGATTGCAAAATGAATATATATCATGGTATAGTACATTTTCTGGATAAAATAATTACATAGGAATGTCTGTTTTTGTTTAATCCAGTGAGTTACAAAGAAATAAGCATATCAGTAAACTTAATCAGGTACTTAATTCACCACACTGATGCAAAAATCATATAAAAATTCAATATTGCCATAAAGCAATATGGTCCTGCTCACTGATTAGCAACATTGCTCACATTGGACTAATACATCCAGAAATGTTAAAGGGATAGCTACAGTACAACTTAAGTAAAACTTACTTATGTATGAAATATACATTTATATCGTCTTTCAATAAAAAATCATTGTCACATCACCCACCTGTAATATAAAACAATTATTGTTATTGTCATTAAGTTCAAGCGAGGTGCTAATCCAACTCAATGGTAGTTTTTAGGCCTTGGTTTTGGTGGTGTTGTATTAGATTGCATTATATTGCTCCTGTAGTGTTCCTGCTGTACATACAGTACATGGGGAGTATATACAGTATAGTTTGAGAGATTCTGATGCTGCTTGACGTCTACCACGTCAAATTATTTATTCTGTTTTTGTAAATCCAGGATCCTTAAGAATTCTTGCTTCTTATTTGACATCAGATAGTGATGGTGATGATGTTGTACTTCATTTAAATATGAAGACATTTCTGTATTCTCATTTGCAAATGTATGTGTATGTATACACTATTAATTATAACTTACATTATATTGCACTTTTCCAAAACAAGTTACAAATTGCCTTACATAAAAAACATAAAACCAGAGACATGTATAGACGGTGAAATAAAATATGATATTGATATATGGCATGAAAAGTAAGAACTCAAATTAAATCAGATGTGATATATACAGTACGTGTGTGTAGACATTATTTTAAGGAGTCTAGTTGTGGCATCTGAGGCTTGGATAGGTATTAGCCAATAGGATTATATTGGCTTACAGTAGATGATTTATGTATTCACTCATATACCGAGCAGGAAACCAAAGAGGCTTGTTCCTTATGCATCCCCGGCCCTCATGATGTGACTGTAGATCCCTAATACGTACTGGCCTTGACTGTAGCTTTGACTGTGTCTAAAACTGACTCACAGCAGTCTCCCATGTTGCCCCCGAAGGGAAAAAAAAAAGGTGGTGTGTCAAAAAAGATCCATCACTGAACTCCTGTAACAGTCTGCTTTGCCTGATCCTTTCCTGCACTGTAGTGACACCTCTGGCTGATGAAGGGCATGAGATGCTGAATGCACCACACACTCCATTAGGCATTTCCCTCTCACAGAGGGTCAAGATAAATCAGATTTACTACAATATATTCTTTTTTTCAGGCCTCATTGAATATATGTAGATTACTGCCTGTGTTCATGATAATAGCACAGTTTTGTGGGAGGCTGTGTATAAGTCTTTGCCTAATATTTGCAAAGCTTTCTTCATATTTTTACAGCTTGTCTTTAGCCTTGTAATCCAGGCTGCCACAATGCAACGCAGATGCCTTTGCCAGAAATCTTTAACATATAATACTCTCTGTTTTGTTCCTCGCATTTGTTTTAAGTGCTGCTCTCTGCAGATATGTGGTGCCCCCCAGATATATTGGCGCTCTCAATAAAAGCTAAACTCCAAATGCTGTAAAAAGATAAAGAAGAAAATTAATGGACCATATTCTCAACTTGAAAAAGTAAGCAGCTGTTAGTAATCACTGGTATTCAGGAGTACACAAAGGCAATGGTTACACACGCTGCACTGCAAAGCTTTTTAAACTTATTTAAGTCAAACCAACACCTGTCAAGATCAAGAGATCAAGCTCTTGTGTTAATATGCTAAGTGTTCTTTGCAGCATTTGAATGTACTCAGCCCAGATTTGCATTCATTTGCAATTCACTGCCATGTTGTATTTGATATTTGACGTTGACTTTGCTTTTTTCTGGATGGATACTCTCTAGATGAACTATTAATGGTAGGTTTACGAGTCTTCTTAATGCACTTACATCATCAGTTGACATTACCCTATTGTTAACAGCAGTATGTCATCATGCGTGCTAATACGTGGCCGCTGTGTGCTGTGAATGCTTTATTGGTATACAGGGAATATGCTGGCGAATCTATTTACATAATGGAAGGTCTTTTATGGCGGGTTTCATTGGAGACAACTCCCCATGGACAGAGGTTAACTGGCTCTCTGCCTCCACCACATCATGTATGACAAAAAAACAGGAGGACATTTGAGGGTATTACATCTCAACTTTGATTCTGCGTGCAACCGTTAGATCATGTAGCGTTGTATATCAAAAGTGATGCATTGTGCTACCGAGCTTGGTAGCTTATGCTGTGCAGTCACTGAATAATGAGTGTCAGCTCTAGCTTTGACGATGCCCGCCATGGCGTCCCATAAACAAGTCCAGCATCCAACAATGCTCTCCTCATTTGTTGGCTTCACCGCGGGGCGCCGGCTCTTTAAAGAGAATGAAATCTTTCTGCCAGATAAAGGGCACATGGAGCCCACTTAAGAGCACCCTGCCTTGTTCTTTTGCTTGTTTGCAGGCTTACAGTGTGAAAATGGGGACAGAGGAAAAAGGAGCACCGCAGGATGGTAATTTTTAATGAGGGAATTTTTAGTGGCTGCACATGATTCTCAGCAGTGGATAGATAACCCAGAAAGGTAAAAAGTCAATTTCCTGAACAACTAGCTCCTTGGTAACATTGTATGACCACTCAATTTACGTACGTAAAGAGAATAAAAGAGCTTCTCCATCACCTCTGTGTTTATCTTCCTCAGCGATGTTCTGAATCTGGGGCTTATTTCCTCCTCCTGGTTGGCTTTACTTCCTCTATCATTTCCTGTTTCTTCTTTTTATTATCCTAAAGCCAAGGTGCACAATGTAAGCGATGGCTCCTTTGACTGGGATTCCGAGGTAAAGTATTAGCAAGCGTGGAGAGGAGAGGAGGCTCAGCAGGGAGAAGATTAAATTATCTCCTTTGAAGGTGTGCTGGCGCTTTCATGAGACAGAGGCCATTATTAATATGCAGTGACACATGCATACATCCAAAATGATCCTGGACGCTTCGTCATGGATCATAAAATTCCCCAAGGTGCCTTTCGCTCATCGCATACTGAGAGCCGCCACCACATCTCTTATGAATCATAGCGGTTCCGCCAGGATATATGGAAAGAGGGCAGGAGAGACGGAAAAGAGGGAAAATGGCTCTTGTGTTTTATTAGATTGCTCAGACGAAATTATATTAGTTTTGAGCAGTTTGACTCCATGGCAGACCGCTGTGGCGCTCCGTCCACGGGTGACAGGAGGGCCAATGAACAGATTGTGGGGTTTGCATGGCTTGCAAGAAGGTTAAATGGGTCATGTAAGCTGCTGTCAGTCTGGGGCATGGTGATCTCATCTTTTGATTTGTTGCTGGCATTCAAAGTTGAACTTTTGTCTCATGCTCTCTGTATTCAAATGGACTATATGCAGTATATTGCTTTAGACAGGTATGTGACACTATAGCATGCTGTTCTCTAATTATTCTAATTAGCTAAAGGTAGCCAGGTTCATCCAGGTATACGGGATAATTTGCCTGTCATAGTGTGACAGCGAGATAATACCTGTCTGTGATCTCATCTCTTACCCTCCTGACTGCTCCATAGAAGCACTTGGATCCTCTTTACAATGCAATACTCACTTTATTCTTCTGATGTTAACTCAGCTGAATAAGTTACGCCCACAGAATGCTTATTATTCAACTGGATGGAGGCGTCAACAACTTCAGCCAGAGGTTACGCATATCCATGGAGCAAATGGTCATCAACTGTGTAATTGGAATTTCTACCCTTTTATTCCCTTCCTCTACCTTCCCCTGGTAGATAGCCCAAATGAGCTGTCATCCATGATTGATTTTCACATTTCAGGGATGCCTACTTTGACTAAGCATTGACTATTATAGAAGCTCTGTCATGCCTATGGCATGGAGTGGGTCGTTAAGTGCAGAGCAGGAAACAGTTTGGCTTGGGTGCTCTCAAGCTTAACATATAATGTACATGGAAATAGGCACATATTGAGTTCTGTGCATGGCAATGAACTGTAATGCACGAGGCAATAAAAGCCTTTATGATCTGCAAAGTAAGCTGACTGTGACATTCTCCTGCTGGAAGAGTTCCTGTTAAGATGGCACCTTTGAGTGGCTGACAGTGGCAAGGCTGTATTTGAGAGATCTTTTATGTGGTTGCTTTTTATGTCTTTATATGTCGCAGCATGTTACTGTATGTCATGGCCCACCGCAGTGTAAGAAGCGATGTGTAATTTGCTGACAACATAATTAGAAGCCTCTCATTGTGAAGCAAAGTTGTAATTTCTTTGGTTTAATGTTAGAGTTTGGTTGGTTGAGTGCACATGAAACATGCACAAACGGTGCGTTTAATGTCATTCGAAAGTCTCATTAATCTGGTTTAATTTCACTTCAGTCTCACAATGATTTTAGCTGTGTCCAGGAGCAATTATGAGTCATTTTGTTGGTGACTTAGTTGGTCGTTCAGTTCCAGAATATTCAAAAACGTCATTATGCATTGTGGCAAGCCCTCGTCACTTGTGCAGAATGATTATTGTCTGTCATGAGAAGCAGGCGGTTGGGTGCAGGTGCGGTCCAGTCTTAGTCAAATTTCCATGGCTGCTTTTCATCTCATATCCTCGACTGCACGCCAGAGATCCTGGGTGCTAATCCCAAATGAGTCAATTTAACGGCAAGATGGTTAGAGCTAATCAAGAATTATGTGTTTATTTATTAGTAAATTACTTAATTCTTGGGCATTTTCTCTCAGAAGACCAATTCAAAAACTGGGCTTGACCACGAGAGGCAGATAATTTAGCCATCTCATTCACACGATTCAAATATGGTTGGGTGATATTCAAGCACTTCAGCAGACATCTGATAATTCAATTCATGCAAATCTGGTTGAGTGAAAGCCATGTTGTAATTATTATACATAGTCTTTTCCACATATGCTCCACCCGTCCAAAACAGTAAACCATTTTGAGGCATATCAGTAAAACTGTTGATAAACCTTTCTTGCCATGATGTGTTTGGTAGCAGCTAGGTGCTCGGCCTTGCCTAGAAATTATATACTTTGGCTAACACTGTACAACACCAGACCTCCCCTTTGACCCTTTAGGCTTTATGACTGGGCATTGATTTACTCCCTCTCTGTTTTCTGGATGGATGACCAGGGCAAAGGCACTTATCTCAATTATAGTGTGAAATGGAGTGTATCCAGAAGTATGATTCTCTATGGCAGACCACACACTGCCGCGTACATGCACAGGTATGCACGTGCAGACACAGATTTAGAGCAACAGGGTGACATGGCACAATCAGACACAGTTTACTGTGCGTGAAATGAACAAAGCAGACATATGCTCCTCCCCTGCAGTGGGTGTAGCCTGTTTGAGTTTCCTCAAGCCTAACATGTGATGGCCTTCTGTAAGCTGCAAACAAAGGAGATTTTGTTCCTCTTTGTAAGACCAGACTTTTTTCTCTGGATAAACAGGGTATGTCATGGGTACATGACAAAATAATATACCTGAATGTAATTGTTGTTACAATATTATCCCTGAACTCAGAGAGCCAAACTGATATTATCCCATCATCTAACTCCTGTTAAGACAGTGAACAAGTCAACCCCCAAATGTTGAAATAACAGAGCGTTATTGGGATTAGTAACTGTAATGTAATAACTGAATTGTAATCACTTCCACTATTTGTTACTGAAAAAAGTAATCTATTACTGTAACGTGTTTGTAAGTAATGCATTATTTGCAAACACTGGAAATGAAAAAACAAATCTATGATGAGACGCTTTACAAAAATTAGAAAAGTGTGTACAAAACTGAAAAAACCTGAACTGAAACCTTTTAATGAAGGTGCAGCCTCTGTTCCTTACGTTCCAGGATGCATAACTGTCCTAATACAGAGGCAGACACACACATGTGTACTGTAGCTGGCACCATGTGCCTCTTTTAACACATATATGTGTACTTGTGCATGCATGCGTTCACAGATCCTACACATCAGGTCCATATACTGTAAGTGTCCCAAGTGTATGTGCGAGTGGATATGTAGTGCCTGGAGTACATGACCTTACACCTGAAGAGATGTCAAATATTCATATCATTCCTGCTCCAGACTACTTGCTTCCTGAAGCCCTGGAGGTGCCTGTCATGCCCTCCGGGGTAAGGTCCTGCATTATAAATGCAAAAGTGGAGGTCAGGGACAACGAATCAAAATACGGTTTTCCCAGCAGGGACCCTGAGGGTCTGCTTTAATGATAGTAGGAGGCCACAAGACAAAACCAGGTTCTGTTTATAATAGGAGGGGAACGGTGTGGGATGGTGCAGAGATTAGTGGTTGATAGACTTTTAAAATTTCTCTTTTAAGACAATTTTGATTTATGATTTTTCAGTTGTATTTTGAATGATTAGGATACAGGAGAAAGCACATGATTTTTGCCACCTTCACTTAGAAAACCCCCTGAAAACAACATATTAGATTTTGTGATCATAACTCAAAAGATATAATTTTGCACTCAAGTAATTCAGCATCACCTCCTTGTTCTTATTTCAATGATTTAGATGGCTCATACGTTCTTTGCCAAAAATAAAATGTAATTGCTGAGGGATATGAATCATTTAATGGGTGTGATCTTATGTCCCTGCGAGGCCCACTGTCATTTGTAATACAGAAAGTTTCAGACTTGCCAGGTGCATAGAGGGGACTATTTTACACTTATCTAATTTTTCATCTGTAATACCACTATATGTCTTCCTGCCTCTCCCCTTGATATTTAGATTAATGTGAAAAATAAAGAACACAATGAGCAATTTAAATCAGAGCTGGCTTAGAGCTAACCCTACTCACAAGAGTAGAGGAAACATATTGTGAGAGATGTTTTAGTGCAGTAATGCCAAAGAAAACTCTATCGTTACCGTCCTCTAAAGGTTAAAACAAAATTCTAAATTACATAATGTAACCATTAATTGTAGATTTTGGATAACAGATCTGATTTGCCGTCCATTATGCTTGCATTGGATTTCACCTTCTGCAATCCATCTTTGACTCAAATCATCGGTGAACACCTTACACTTTCTGTCACAGCTGCCAGAAATAAAACAGCTGGATGAGTAATTACCAGGCTCACTCTCTTTCTCCTCCTTTTTGTTCCTGGGCTGATCGGGCTGCTAAAGCCCTGCTTGGTGTTTGGCGGCTCCTCAGCTGGAGAAGTGAGGTCCTGTCCTGTGAGGAGACATTACAGGTTGCTTTGCGCTGACAGGTATCTATAGATGCCATTGACTTTAAATTAAAGCGGGGTGTGAGGTGATCAATCATAAGAGTGCACTCCGGACACAGCTACGGTGTGATGCATGGGCTTCCCTCCCCGGGCGTCACGACAATGCACTGCGATCAGAGTTAAATTACCCCAGCGACCCGCACTCCTTCTCCTCTCCCCTGCTGTCCTCCCTTTCTGCACACTGCCAAACCCTCCCATTTTACACTCCATGGAGCAACACTGTTTTTTATTGCCTTGCTACATCCCTCACACAACCACTTCCAAAATGTTGCAGTTTTTACTCTGCAGTATGTTAGACCTGGAAGTGCACTATATGTCGGGATGGAAGTTTATTACTCCGCTCAGGTCAGGCACAACCCCCACAGTGGCGTGTTAATGTATACCGAACATTTTCCTTCATGTTCAGATTGAAAGGGCTGTCAGTGTTGGTGACACAGGCCTCATTCAAGCCTTGGATACTGTTGCTATGCTTGTGCATGTAGCTTTTAGCCCGGTAGAGTGGAGGTTACGAAGCTCTGTCTTTGAAGGCTGCTGATGTGTGACTGAAGGACCGTACTAATGGTTTCTGCACATTTATCACATCTAATCAGTACTTAACGTTACTGCCACCACTTTTAACATATAACGCACTGTACTATTTAACATACTAAAAGTTGTTAGATTGACTTTTTGCCCTTTTGGCAGTCACTTGTTTCCATTACTGTTGTGCAAATCATGCAGAGATTGAATGTGCTTGCCTACAAATCAACATATCTCCTTTTTTGTTGGCAAGGTTACATTATTGTCACGTGGTAATGTGAGCAGGGACTGAGTTGAAAAATCTCCTTGTTTGTGTGTTCAAGGACATCTGAGATTTGAGAAACTGCCAAATTCAAATGATCCTTCTCCCAACGTCCATTCTCGCACATTGTTTGTCTTTTGGATTTGAGGTTCCAACAACATACTATGAATGCAGAATCCATTTTCAGTATGGTCGCTTTAATATTTTGTGCTGTATAATCAATGTAATTAAGATGAGTCAAGTTTGGGTATTTCAGAAGATTGTTCTTCGCAGGTTTTATTAGGCAAATATCAAAGAAATAGTTTGGGAAATGCGCTTATTTGAGAGTTAGATGCGAAGATTGATACTGCTCTCATGTCTTTACGCTAAATATGAAGCTAGCCAAGAAACAGTTAGCTCAGCTTGGCACAAAGAATGGAAACGGGGGGAAACATTTAGCCTTGCTCTGTCTAGTAGTAAAATCTTCCTACCAGCACCTCCTACCAAGCTCACTAATTCACGTAATCTCTCGTCTGTTTAATCTGTACAAAAACCAAAGTGTAAAAGTGGTGCAGCAGGGTATGTGCCAGACTATTCCTTGGCAGGGTGCAGTGACTTCCTGGTGTCTTTGCTGGTTGCCTGGCAACTTCAAGGTGATGAGAACACCCCAAGAAGTCACTGCTCCTGGCCAATGAATAGTCCAGCACATAACATGTTAATTAGTGAGTTTTAGTGGTGCTGGCAAGAGAGCAAATAAGCATATTTCCCAAAAACTGCTTCTTTAAGCAGTGCGTGGGTTTTAGTAGTTAGTTTCAAATGGGATGAACTCAACGATGAGAGGGAAATAATATCTAAAGTAACTGGTTGAGGGGAAGGGTGCTGAAAGTAAAAGTCCTTTTCTGTTTTGCAAGAGACGATGTTAGGTGACAGTCATTAGCCAAGGACAAGGTCTTGACAATTTGTCCGCATGACAAGAAAAACAACAGAATCAGTTGTTTCAGCAAATGCCCCAAAACCATACATGTTAATGTTCAAGTGAGAAAGCCCTCTAGCGACTTTAGGAATAGTGACTCTTGTCCATGTGTTTCATTTGGAGGACTGTGCTGCGAAATGCAAACAACACAGTCTCTCTCGCTCTCTTTTTTTCTATATCTCTTCATTTTCCTCCTTTCTCTCCCTCAAAATTTTTATACAAGACAAGGTAACATTACTCAATTTCATGGTCTAATGAGCCTCTCATCGCATGAGGTGTCATACTGGCTCACAACATGTCAAATTAGTTATGGGAAGGGGGGGAAAAAAACTTTATTTCAATTAGTTTCTTGTACTAACTGGTGTGAAAGTCTGCCCACTCAAAACAACTATGTGAGAAGAAGACACTAAAACTACTCAGAAAAAAAGATGTTCTTTGAGCCGCAACGTAGGCTGGAAACTGAACCCAAACCTCAACCAATAATATGTTCATAATTGTCAGATTTCAAAACTGTAAACCCGTTTTAGCAGTGTGACAAAACACGCATGACTGCCACTTGAAGATGCTTGTATAGAAGAAAGAAAACGACAAAAGGAGCATCCACCTGGTTTCAGCAAACATCCTCACTTTTAAAAGCAGCGAGGAGGCTCCTCACATGGTGTCATTCTCACATGTGCACACATATGCAAACTCTCACTCGCAGGAAAACACACACACACACACACACACACACACACTGGAAGAAATGATGAAAGGATTCATAATCAGAACTGGTGAACTGAAGAAAAGGCTAATGAGCCTATGTACTGTTGTAATGCACCAGCACCATCTTAACCATTTTTCAGCACACGTTGCTGCAGCAGCCTTGAAAAATGATCAGCTGTATACCCGCGTTATGTGTAGGCAGCAGGCTAACATGCTTGCCTGCTTCCATTTACTGCATCTTGAGAGAAACACTAATGCAGCTCCCTAAATCCTGATGTCAAGGGTTGCGGGAAGAACTATGGGATCCTTTTGTTCCAGCTTGTGTTGGATGCGATGAAGCGAGAGCATTAGGGCGTACCGACAACACTGCACACTGTTGTCATTTCCTTTGCTGGAGCAGAGAGGTTTCTTATTTTGGATTTATTGGTGGTTTGTTAACAACTCACATGCGCATTACTGCCAACCGCTGGGAAACTCCCCATTTGGAGTTTCAAATGCAGCTGAAATGGATTTTTTCCTTTTTAGAAGTAGAAAGTTTCTTCAGTTACTATAAAAGCACAATGAGAACAGAGGAAGAGGCAAGACATGAGAAGCCTACTTAGGTTGTCTCCTGAATGGGAACTTATATTTTCAAGTGGAAGGAGAATGTAATTCAGGTCTGCTTGAATGGCTGGAGCCTTGTGTGCAATATAAACTGAAACAGGCAGGCGCTATTCAGATGAAAGGGAAAGAAAATCTTATTTCTCCTGTCCGTGAAAATGTCATTGCTTCAATTGCCTATATAGCACCCAGAAGCACTGACTGGACACCTGCTGAGAAACTGACAAAGCATTCCTATAAAGGCCTCCCTCTTTACTGCACACTGTTTGACCTTTCTGCTGATTTAGCATGTCCTTGTGGACAGTGCATTGTGCTCCAAGACAGAGACATACATCGCCCGAGCGGACATTCATGTGCTCTCCAACCCATTCATTCAACGAGAAGAAATTACATTTTCCAATTGTCTGCGGCAAGATGATGGAAGTACATTGGGGGCAAGAGTATGTGTAGAGAAACACAATCAGCAGAGTAGAGCCCACAAACATGCCATCAAAGTGAATTTCAAGAAATAACATTTTTAAAGCACAATCAGAGACTTTTGACCTTTGTGCTTTGTTTTTTGTGGTTCAGCCGCTTTTGTGAGGAGCTTGATCCCGGCTGTTTGTTTGTCATATGCGTTAAGTTTCACATTTTCCTGGAAGCACAACGCTGCTGCATTAATTACGGCTTTAATTGGGCGATATACAAGTATACAAAGTTAAAAATATATTAAATGTGCAACACATCTCTGCAGGGATAAAATGTCCTCCTAGGAACATTATGTTGTAAACAAAGAAAAAAGAAACATTTAGATTAAAAAAAAGAGCATAATTTCCCCTTATTGGCTATATCTGGGAGCGCTAGAAATCTGAAAGCATATTTGTTGTTGTTCAACACGTAAACGTCCTACCTTTGGGGATCACTCACTAATGCTGTCGGGAATTGCTTCATCATTTTGTCATCTCATCATTGTCTGTCTGCCCATTTTATTCGATTTTTCATCCGCATTCATAATACAACTGTGCTATGATTAAACCACAGTTTGATTGCAAATGACGATCCAATTTATTGGCTTAAAAGTGATTTGGGAGCCATCTCCAAAAACTTAATTAAGCACATTCACAAAACACTGGGGATGTATAATCAACCGAAAATCAGAAACAGCTGTCGGACGATCACAATCCACCTGGGTTTATTGGCAAGTCCACCAAGGACAAAGAGAGTGAAGTACAGCCTAATGCCATGATAATTAGCTGAAACAGTAAGACTAGGCGTCCTGCCTACGAAAGCAAGAGAGGTGCTATTAATATAACATGGAGTAAAGGGCCTTGTAAGACTTCATGGGGATCGGAAGCTGTCATCCCCTCCGCTGCTCATAGAAGTCAGACTCATACAACCTGTGTAATTACCACATATAATCGCCACATTTCAAGGTTGTAATTATGTTTCTATAGCAGCAATTATGCAATCCCACCTTTAGTATGCACATTCAAATGCACTGACATACAGCACTTGCTCACGCACACAAGTAGACAAGCACAAACTTGCTAACTTGCTTTTAGCGATCAACACTTACGGAGCATGCACTGCTTAGCATGCCCATGCGTAACACACAGACACTCACAACACATGACAGCATTATCTCTGTTGATGCACATATAGAGTTGCATCCAAGTGTACAAGCACTTTTTTTCTGTATAAATGTGATAAATGTTGACCAGAAGCTTGTACCCATCCAGGGTTTAAAGTGTCCACTGATTGGTTTAGAAATGTGGGATGATCTATAGCAGTGTGCACTGTCCTTTGTGCTGAAGTGATTTTACTGTAATCAAAGTGTTTCTGTTTGTCGGTATGAGCATAGTTGTGTCCTAGTTTTGTTATTCCCAGTGTATCATGTCTTGAGGTTGAATTGCATTGAGTTATATGGCAGAGCACTGTGTGGATTATTTCCTTGCGTTGGCAGCAAGATTGAGCACATGTGTTGTTCTTCAAAGTGGCATTACTTTGTGGCTTTTTCTTAACTAACTTGAAAAAAAAAATGAAGAGAGGCTACATGGTAGCAGATGGTACACAAAGCCTATTATCACATTGATATTTAATTGATATTCTCGTGTTAGCAGCTGCACCTCTTCAGATTTTAGCTCCCTACAATCCGTACAGTGGTTTCTTTGGTGAGAGGCTAACAGCTAACCAACTGTTGGAATATACTTAAACTGTAGTTTAAAGATATTTACCTGACTTCTATGTCTGACTCCTTTTTAATCAAGAAATCAGTCACCCTGCATAGTAATTGTAGCCTAATATACCACTGAGAGCTTCTTCTATAGTGAGACATCATAACCTGTTGCGGTGAATGAAGTGATTTCCTTAGTGGCAGTTGTAACGTGTGTGCGTCTCTATCCCGCTATGATGCACACAGCTTAGCTTAGAGGTGAAACAATCTGCAGGATGAGAGATCAGTAACTCCCTGTGAATAAACCTGCCAATATCTCACTGGCTATTGGGCCTCTGTGTCTTCCTCTCTCTCCGTCTCTCGTCAACTCACTTGCTTCAGTCGCTGCTGTGATCCGTCTCTTTCAGTGTTGCCGTCCCCTGATTACTGTCCCAGTCACTCCCTCTTGCTCCCCAGTCTCATTGTTCCCCTCTTTATTTGTCTGGTCTTATCTCCCCCATCCTTTTTCCTCCCTTAACCGTTTCCCTCTCTTTCTCACTTTCCACGCCTTCTCTCTCTCCCTCTCTCTCTCTCTCTCTCTCTCTTTATCTTAACCCCTCCATCTCCTCCCCTGCCCCGTTCTCATCAGACACACACAGAGAGTGATGCACAAACACCATCCCTCACATCTCCAATGAGTACCTTGTTATCATCTTGTCCCCACAGCGGCTTTCTGTCTGGCTCCGTCTCAGCTTGGATTCCGTCACTAATGGGACCGCATCATTTTCGACAGCTGCAATTCCTCAGCGCTGACAAACAGAGATGTGGTGCAGCTCTGCGAACACAGCTCAGAGGGATTGTAGACTAATGCCTCAGTCTGATTTACACATTTACAAAGGCCTTTTTAAAACATCATTTCTCTTTGACACAGGCAGGCTGGCGTGGTAGAGAAATGCCACATGGCCTGTAAAGACTACATACGTTTATAGAGCTCGCTTGCCCATATTTTTTCTTTTCAATCTCTAGTCAGAATCTCCTCATATCGCCTCATCTCACTGTCTTCTGAAATGTCCTTTTTTGTTTAAAATAATGTCAGCCACAATCTCAGTATCAGGGAGCACAATGCATGAAATATGTATGAGATTTGAGAATGCAGTGACAACAGACAGTAACTTGTCTCTGTGCTATTCTAGGTTCAGTCATCTTAGAAGTTGGTATAAGGCTCCTCGGGCTCCTCAGATCTGTAGAAGAGAAGCTAAGTGAAACTTCATGAAAGCTTCAACAATAGCACATGTTAGAGTTTGCCTGCCTTCGATCTCTCAGCCCGCTAATCGTTTCCACTGGGTCCTGCAGGGCAACAACAAAGACTCCCAGAATTTGTATGCCAATCTGTTATTTCTTTTCATGGCGTCCTTAACTAAATTTACTTGTTTTTGCGAGCGCTGCTTTCATTTCTCTCAAAAGGGGCACTTAACAGCTGACTTGTTTGCGACCCAGGACGGGCTTTGAAAGGAGAAGCACACCATAGATTGCAAAATCAAATAATGGTTTTTGTTGTTTTTTCAATTCCTGTTGGTTATTAGATATATTTCATTATGTTCAGGGGGGAGCTACCGTATGTTATTTATTCAGCTTGATATCCATTAAGTTTAAGGACGGGTTCACATTTGTTTAAGTCTGTCTTAAACAATGCTCACATGCCCATTTGTACATTTAAAGAGTTACAGGATGCTGTTATCGTTCCTTCTCATCTTGTTCCATACAGGCCGTGAAGAGATCCCTTTCTAATGCTATTTTAATGTAAGTGAGAGCGGATGGAATCCAGTCCTTGTTATGTGCAAAAATGCATTCCACAATTCAGTGAGTCTTCAGCAGTCTGAGGTAGACAAATGAAGTCAGTATTTTGCAAAGTTACAGTCTTTTTAGTACAAAATGATGTGTCTCCAGACAGTGCTTCTTTGCTGAGCTGCTGCAAAAGGGATAGTAACACAAAGGGAATTTTGTACTAAAAGACTGTAACTCATTTTTTCCTCTTTTTTTCCAGGCTTTTAACATAGTCACTACATGTCTTAGCCAGGCATGCCATAGACTGTTATTTTCATAATAATCTGGATATTTGCATATGAGTCGTGCTATACATGTTTTAAGACATTTTTTTATGAAAAAAAATAGTTTTATGCAATTTGGAATCAAGTCTTTTGTCTGTCTTTTATCTGCAAATATCTGCAAATGAATAAATAGAGGAGAGTGTCAGTGTTCCAGGAATATAAGCGTTGAAAGGACATTCTGAGCCTTCGTAATGTCAACAAAAATATATCGATGTATATGCTTTGGGGAATGTAAACAAAAGGTATAATGTCATAATGGATTCAAGTTACACTGTGGGCAACAACTTGAGCTCTGTTTTAGCCAAATTAGCTATTAGCAGTTCCTGTTTACAACACACTCATGGATGTACAGAGAACTATCACTGGAGTACTTTGTCAATGATGAAAACTCAAAAGCATGATGATTCTCAGGCACGCTCTGGAGTTATAAGGATCATCTTTTTTTCTGTGATTCCTAAAGTGGATATATAGTTTATTCACGATGGACATTGGAGATAACGATATCCCTAGGAAGTGTTGAGATTTGAGTTATGAATTTGAGAAGGAGGAACTGCAGCAATCGGGCGGGTACAGAAAGAGGAGTCAGTCTAGGAACCGATCTCTTCATGGCCAGCATGGAGAGGAGCACAGTGTGTGTAATGTTTTAAAACAGACTTAAAAAAATGACCTTTTAAAAACACCCATACCAGCTTGCCGTTATTAAAAAGGCTTTTCTTTTAAAAGGGATTATTTCCAGGAAAGTCAAAAGCCTACCTTGTTCGCATAAAACCCTGAAACAGTCTCCAAGGTTGGACTGGCTAAGATGGTAGCACCACTCAGAGAGAACATTTTAATTTCCTATTGGTGGGTATTAGGCAGCTCACGCAGTGAACTGAGGAGAGCTGCGTGTTGAAGCTTATCGTGTTTGAAGAGAGGCAGGTACACTGATCTGTGTTAATAACATGGTGGTAAGAGCTGTTCAGCCAGCCAGCGGTTATGGCCTGCCAGCATATTACCAGTGACATCACAGATCAGACTGCATTTGGCTCCGCTCAGCTTGCTCTCATTAGAACAGACATCCTACAGGAGACCCTGCTGGTCATATACACACTGCCCTTTAAAGTACACTACAGACAATGCTTTAAAACTGTTATCAAATGAGAGTCCATTTCATATTTCCATGTTTTATAAGGCTTCAGTAACACCGAAACCAAAGGAGGCACACTTGTGAACAATCAAAGGAAAGATCAAATATTCCATTCGATGTGTTTCAGTTTACGTCAGCCTCACAGTTCCGAGAGATGACTCTCATTAGACTCCAGTTTCATTGAGCATTCAGTGATTTTTAGCCACAGTGTGTTCCGGCGGTGGCCTGTTTGCTCTTCAGTCATGGGATCTTGAGCTCTCATTGGTGATCTTATGTTAATCAGGATTTGCAGAAATGCTTTAATTCATAGCCGGCCGAAAGTCTCTCGGAGCTTCTTGGAGCATGAACAGAGTCGGAGTGTTAAATATTTCAATAAACAAGTAGATTTTAAATATTTCATGTGCAGAACGATTGATATGAACTGAAACTACTTTATGAAACTTTAAAGGCCCTGTGTCCATCTGAACTATACAGATTCACTGGCTTTCTCGGAGCGCTGTTTGTGCCATGGCCTCTTTAGCTGCATTTAAGCCAGAGCACTGGAGAAATACATGCAACGCTGTCATGATTGTTAGTGCATTCATACATCATGGGAGGAGGGAAATTTGCTTAATAGGAATCGGTTCTCTCTCCCAGGCATTCTCCTCCCTTATCTCACCCTGGCACTCCCCCGCCACTCCTTTTTCACCCAACACTGCTCTCTCTCACTGGGGTGAATATAGAAGAATAACACTGCGTAGGATTTCAAAGGGTGGAAAAAAA
>NTHP01000223.1:649209-660595 GCA_003416845.1 Oplegnathus fasciatus | reverse complement strand
TGTGTGTGTGTGTGTGTGCGCGCAAGCAAGCATTCTACCAGTTCATTTAGCCCCTGTTCAACATTGCAGCACTCATCACTTGCAGGAGCTAACAACCTGAAATCTGCCCATTCCAGAAGAAAACAAGTACTTTTCAATTAAACAGACTTTACGTTCCCTCCTCTTCCCTGTTTTTACAACACATTTAAAGGCAAAAGTATCTCCATATACTTTTCCTGTAAGTCTATGGAGCTGAAAACATTTTTCTTGATGTTTGATTATATTATGTTTAATGTTATTAAAAATTACAGCTCTTAAAATAAGATGCTGTTTTAGTTAGTGGAAAAACCTGAGAATGCCTGAGAAATTCAGTTGTATTTACAGAGGTTTTCTAATTATCACTACATCATATTATGGTGGAAAAACATAAAGATTAAGGCTAATTTTAATCAGAACTCTGATTAACATTATTAGTTACACCTGTGCTTTTCCTGCTAAGATGAGTCATAATGTCAGCTGTGAAAAAGGTCTATTACTCTATCTCAATGTAAAAAACATCAAAGAAGCAAAAAAAGTGCAACATTTTCTTTCTCTTTTTTTGGCTGTGCTGGTGGGTTGAATTGAATAATATTCTATAAAACTATGATTGTTTCTTTATAGTGTATTTCAAACACTTTTGTGCTTCCTTACTGTGCTGAAAAGTCCTATACATGCCGGCAAACTTTCAAGCATCTTACTATATCTGATAAAAACTGCACATGAATGATAGGGACTTGAAAAACAGGTGGCTTCAGATTTACCATCAACATGTTCAAACTGGCTATAACGGGAACAATATTCTCTATTAATAAAATTATTATTTAGTCTTTAAAATGTTAGAAAAAAGTGAATGCCAATTGTACTTGAACAGATTCCAAGTTGATGTCTTCAAATTGCTCGTTTTGTCCAACCAACGGTTGAAACAAGTTACTGTCATAGAGGACTACGAAAAACCACCAAATATTCACATTTGGGACGCTGGAAACAGCAAATGTTTGGCATTTAAAAAAAACCCAACTTTAACATTTAACTGATTATTTTTCTGTAGATTGAAGAACCCATTAAATCGTTTCAGCACTGCTTTCATAGTAGAACTTGTGTCAAAAATGTTAGGAATGAAATCTTACAAGGTTCTGGTGTTACATTTGAAGGAACCCAGGGTCGGTGAATCCAAGATGGTGGATTTAATGCACTGAGTTATATGTATGCATGTGCTGAGGTAGAATAAACCTCCAGTGTTGCATTAGTTAACTTCTGCCTGTTTGGTTTGATTGGTTTGATGCTTACATTGTGTGTAGGCAGCCGGCATAGCTGTGTTTTTGCAGTGGGCTGTCCCTGCTGCATGGCTAAAATAACAACTTCAGCACCATGGACAGAGACATTACCGTCGTAGCACCGCTTCAAGCCAAACATCAAAGTGCATCTCACTGCGTTTCCTGATATTCTATACTGTTAACTTCACATGTTTGGTTTGGAGTAACAACCAAGCATCTACTGATTGGCTTTAAGTAATACATCAGATGAAACCAGGCTCGTTTGTGTCATTTCCTCGAGATGGTTTGCATGATATAAAGCTTGCATGAACATAATGGATGCAGCTGTATGCAGTCAAGCTCCATAACCCCTGCTGTGGAGTGCCGAAATCCGGGAGCAAAGATGAATCTGTCCTCTAACTCTCCCCACCTTCACCCTCCACAGCCACCTCTCTTTTCTCTCCTTCCATCTCAGCAGGGCATTGGCAGGTTTGCACTGGCCTAATTTTAGAGTAACAAGGTGTGTGTCAACGTGTGTGTGCATGGGTATGTGTTTGTATGATTGTGTGCGTGTGTTTATGTGTGCGCATGTCTGTTTTCTATAAATAGCACCTCTGAGAGCCACAGCTGTGTTTTGTGCTCTTATGGTGTTCCATGTCCATTGAATGATTGGACAAACCAACCCCTCTTCTGCGTTAATGAGCTATCTCGACTCAAGTACCCAATTTACGACATTAAGCTTCGGTTTGTCCCCTTGTGCCACAAACAGACCACCTGACACGTCTCCCTTGATTTTGATAATGACTGCCTTTCTATTTCTGCTGAGCTGGACAGACATGTTGTTGTGTTTTCTGTGATGCTGCAGCGTATGAATGCTTGTGTTTTTCAGCCCACAGTACACACCGTGTGATAGATGATCGGTGCTGATAGTGCGAAGCCGGATCTATACAGAGTCTCATTTACAATAACAGTGTAGGCTGAGGAGTGCATGTGAGTGCATTACAGTGTGTAATCAATACGCTCTGACAACCCCTGATGTAATAATATGCATGTGCTGCTGGCAAACCATTTCAAGGCCTTACACACATGGATGACCCCATGGATGAGTTGCTTCTCAATTATACAGTAGGAAGGGCCGGGTGTAGTGTAAGCTTACACTTTTTAAAGTGTAAGGCATGGGGGGAAAGCCTAGAAAATAATAGAATCCATTGTGTGACGCCTTTGGCAGTAGACTGTGTTTACCCGTTCTCAAAGTTAAAATCCATTGGATTCACACTGATATAACCAATGCCAGTGTTCTGCATCACCTGAGAGGACACAGCCAATACCGTTTTTAACGATAACATGAATCATGTTCAAATTTAACATGGGTGGGTGTTCTCGGCTGTGGTACGAAAGGGGGAAGATAATATCAATCCAGTTCTATAATACCTATTATATGGTCCCCCATAGATTTATTATAGGATTACTAAAACATTATAGTAGACTTTGGTTAGGTCATACATTAATCTTTCAATCTTAAAGCTGCACTTGTGTAATATACTTGTTTAATAATACTATGTTTACTATGTGTAATATGAAAGTGGTCACCCGTACTAACAGACATGGTCAGCTCTACAGAGAGTTTTAGTCTTACAGCTCGTTATTTTGGTTATATGACCATCAACTTTACTGGTTGAGTCCCTCAGCAGCAGGCAGCTAATTTCATTGAAAAAGCCACTGTACACTGTCCTCCCAGCACCAAACAACAGACAGACAAAGTTAGCAACTAGCTGGTGAACATTGTGGAGCATTTAGCTGCTAAAAATCCAGATATATCCCTGAGGAGTTGGTGGAGACCAAAACCCAGCTTATAGGACAGTTGCTAGCACATTTACCATAACAACTTTTTCAGATGATAATATGCCAATGATGTGTTTAAAGCTTGTTCCGCTGCCCCCAAGTAGCCAAAAAATGATTGCTGATTTAAAGATATTTGAACATAATAGAAGAGTGTATGCATCTAATATGACTGTGTTGGCCTTGTTTGAACAGCTTAATAATGCTGAACTTATTTTGTGTTATTACTGAGCTGTTTTATGGTGGCATTGTGCGGTTTTATCATACAGCTGAAATTGAGTTTTTCCCCCACAGTCCCTTTATAATAAACTAGAAGTTTATTTTCTGTGGTCCTGGCACAGAATTCATAATGAGTTTGGTGTGATAACAAAAACTATTCTTTTTTAAATTGTTGCCGGATGCATATTGCATATGTTTTTCTCCTTCTGTTTCTCACTCTCTCCTGTTTCCCACTATCTGGCTCTCCCATTCTGAGAAGGTGATTACGGAGCCAGAAAACTAGCAGGATATGGTCGATGGACCTCAGGGGTTGGTCTGAGGACATTAAGCCCACAGCGACAACGAGCCCCAGCTGTTGGAGTTTTTTTCACATTCATTTGTTTGTCAAATTTAGAGTCTCTACCATTGCCAAGAACCCCCTCTGCCACTCACGCACTCCAGAACCGTGGTGACAAGGCTGCTTTTAGCCAAATCCAATTTAATCTCCATTGGCGGTAGTGGATAAAGCTGTCTCCATCTCCCTCAACTGAGGCCAAGGAAGGCTAGGCACTCCACTGGGAGCCGCTCATTCAACACACAAGGACATAATGCACACTCAAACACAACTTAGCACACACACATGCATGTACAGACTAAGATGAAGAGAGAGCACTAAACTAACAGTCTAACAAGCACAATTGTATGTGCATAGACAGTCTCTTGTTCTAGTTCCCTCTCCCACCTTTTCTCTCCCCGTTATGTGTTTCTGCAGAGGGGGAAATGATGTCACTGTTATGGAAATGAGATAATGAAATGAAAAAAGAGAGACACATCTGAGACTCCTGCTACCAGCCTGCAGCTCCTCTGCTTCCTTTTTAAAAAAAACGTATAGCTGCGTGAGTTTGAGTGTGAGTGCGCCTGCAGATTGTTTGGGTGGGTGGGGAAGTGCGGGGTAGTGACACTACCGCCTGAGATGCACATTTATGCAAATTTCGTATGTTAACCCACAGGTTCATGACAACATTTGCTGAATATTTGCAACAACGCTGTTTAATCACAAGTGCTTGTGGAGCAAATAAACAAGTGATTTCAGAATAACTCTGCATTAGTTTGACTGTAAAAATCCACTCAATATTTAGCATTGATTTTTTTCCCAGCACTGTTTTGCACTTCTCACATCAGTGTGAGTGGCAGATGTGCTTCTTATGCCAATGCCAATTCCCCAACCAGCGGGAAAAAAAACAAGATCAGAAAAAGTGTCTAATTACCGACCAAATGTGCCACCAGCATCAGCTCATTGCTCCCAGACGACCTCTGCTCTGCTACTCAACATACATGACCACATTTAACATCTTGTGCTTTTGCTCTGGAGGGATGCGGGGAGTAGAAGAAGGTTCTTTAGAAAAGTCGAATATTGATTGATTGGCTTTAAACATTTTAAGAATTTTAAAGAATATTGAAGGATGTCTCTGATGATACAGCAGAAGTTTTAGGGGACCGCTGGGGGTTAAATTCCTCTGCACCCCCCTACATTTATGCTACTTTATATGGCTACTCGACTACATTTCAGACAGAAACATTATACTTTTTAACTCCACTTTATTTATTTGACAGTTATTTTACAGATTATTTTACATACGAAGCATATGATCATATTATGAAATATGAGATATGAGGCATTGTTGTCAAACTACCCAACAGTATATAAAATTGTTCAAATTAGCTCAATTTAAACCAGTTACAACATTGAAATGCTTCTTACATATTTAGGGATTCATAATAATAATCCAGTAATATAATATACTGTTTGTGTTAACTTAATGTGTACTCCTTTTGTACTTTCAGTACATTTAGCAGATAATACTGCTGCATTTTTGCTTAAAGTCACCCTGTGGAGTACCACTAATGGGACGATAGAGCATGTTTTGACAAATGGGTCCTCATTTTCTTTGTATCGTGTCCAGTATAGAGCATATAGCAAATCTATAAATGTTGATTAATCCGCCTTTGAGTTGTGAAATTAAAATTAGATTAAGTTATTATAGGCTGCCCGGGTTAAGCCTTAGCAAAATGGTATCAATTGTGTGACTCCTTGCTTTCTCTACTACTGGAGAATACATGACATTAAAGCAAAACAGTCAAAATAAACAAGAAAACCTACTTTCTTATTGACCCAGGTACAGGTGTATGTTTGGAATTGTTCTGGTGTACTGGAAATGTTAGTTTTTCAGTCAGCGCAGTGTATAAATCAGAGTCCTAGTCCCCATAATGAACTTGTGTGGGATGTAGTCAAGATGTTAAGGGATATAACCAGCTGTGTCCGGCCTGCCATGATGTATTCAAAGCTTTGTCTATCACCCATATCCCCTCTACCAGGACATCTTTTATCTCAAACCTGTCAGCACGTTGACATCTCACTTTACCCCAGATCCCAGTGCATTAATGTCTCATTATCCATTCTTAGATATCTTTTCTGAATATACTATGAGTAGTTACTGTCAGTGGAATATGAAGCAGCTTTCATGGAAACTAAACAAACAGGAAATTAAGTAGTAATGACAGCGATTTTAGTTCATGCTTTGGGCCAAGTGAGCTAAAAGAGCAGGTCTTAGCTATACAAGAATATGTGCGACTGTGAGAACATTATGGTGCTCATTATGTACGCTTAAGAGGGGGTTATTTGCTTTTGTTGCTGTAAGCTTAGTGTTGTCTGCGTAAAGAACAAGGGTGTGTTTATGTGTGTGTGTAGCCGTTGCAGTAGCAGCTATAGCAGCTGAAGATCATTAATTACGGGTGTTTCCCTACTTTCCTCCAGGACTGATAGTATGCTGCAGAGATACTGGCTCATTGGAGTAAATGGCATTAGTACTTTGTTCGGCTAGTGCCCTGGGGTCTTGTTTCTAAGCCTTTTTTGTTTCAAGTGGCAGCCTTGCGTGAAGCTCCCTTACACTGAGCCTATTTCTCAAGCCCTTATACCCCCCTATGGAATTCACCACCAGTGTATTCATCTCCAAATGCAAAGAGGAATACAATGCAGGCTAAGAGCAAGAATAGTCCAGCAAGGCTTTATGAGTGGCCAGTTAGCATCCGTATCAGTGTTCGTCAATCTGCGTAGCACTTCGACAAGCAGGGCAAGCACGGCGGGGCATTAAGCTAACAAGCTGAATGAGACAAACAGCATGGTTGGTAACGGGGAGGGACAAGTGGTTAGCGCGTGGCTAAGGGTACACTCTGGCTGAGACTCCCAATGCAGCGTTAGGGAGGAGTGTCGCCACGCTCATTAGCATCGCGGCCTGGATAGAGGTGGAACTGACTCTGCTGCCGGGGCTGAGTCTGCCGAAAGAGGCCCACACAGGAAACTGCTCCTCCAACATGAAAGGCACACTACAGTCTGTAACTCCTTGTGATTTCTGCTTGATTTTTTTTTTTTCCCCCCACCAATTTGTACTCCTCCTTCTAATCATATCCCGTATCCGCTCTCTAAATCATCTCATCCCAAACCTCTTCGCTAATCATGTAAGTTGGAGAGGAATAAATGCTTAACAGATGCTAGTATTGTCAGGGGTCGGTTACATGCAACTGCGCTTTCACAGCTCAGTGGAAGTGAGTGTTTTGGGCGGGTTTACCTAAGATGACTCGTTCCTCCCTTCCGTTTAACCTCCACCACTTGTGTCCCATGTATGTTGGGCTGTGGATAGATTGAAATGTCCTTACTGTCTCACAAGGGTCAACTAAGTGGTGGAGAGAAACACGAGTGCAGTAATTACAGCTGTGGGTAGTTTAGAGTTTTTCTGCCCTGAACTTATACTGCAGTATGCCTGTGTTGCTGAGTAGTGAGTTTAATTCGCCCATATCACAGTTTCTGGCATTTTTATATCCCTAATTGCATTACATTAGGAAATTATGCGTTAAAATGAATGTCCTAAATGATGAGTTCTGTTCCAAAATGAGATATCCACCAACCTCCATATGGTCTAAATGGTCTAATGACAGTTGAGAATGTTTTAGGTTAATATTGAAATTTTGTGAAATCCTTTAGACATCTACGTATAAAATTGTTCTTTTTTTTAGTCAGAGTCAGTGTTTTTCAAAATACTGCTGAATATTCTCTTTCTTCTTTTTTAAAGTGTATATACATGTATAATGAAACCCTTCCGGCATGTGGAGGATAAGGAGAGAGAATAAGAGAAGTTACTTGTTTTGTGGCCTACCATCAGTTCTTTGCAGTTGGTCATCTACTTGGCACTGCATTTAAATGATTGCTGCTTTCACTGGCTAATTTGGTTAAGATGCAAATTGAGTGTCACTTTGAATCAAAGTGGAGTGATACTGATTGGTTACCGCTTTCACCATAACGACCTAATCTATTTTCTCCAAACTGTAATTTTTTAAAATGTAGTCAAGATAGTGTGACTGAGGCCAAGGCGCATCAGAAAAGGTCTGAGTACTGTAGGGTGAGGTCAAATATTGACTCAAAATCACAGAAATACATCAAAAAAGACAACAGTGTGTGGGCTTGTGACACATAAATCACACATGTTGATATATATATTGATGTATATACACAGACATGCATGAAGAGTCTGTAGGGAAAATAAGCACTTGTGATTTTAATTGAAAATATTGTCCCATTTTACTCTTGTGTTTAGATTGTAGTTTAACAGCATTATGAAACATTAACTCACGCTGTCAGTTAGACATGAATGTGATAGGTTTACTTTGTTTACATGCATGAATAGATAAACACATAAAAAGAATATTGCTTGCAGTTTTTCTATTTTTCATCTTTGTTAGTGCAAATTTAAAAAAAGAAACATGTAAAACACTGAAAACTGTTGTTCATCTTGTGCACTAACTAATGCTGCTTAGTGTAAAAAAATCATACTTGACATGAATAAGAAATGCTCAAGATTAAGATGTGAAAGTGCTGCTCTCACAAGTTACTTCTAATAAAAACTACGTTAGGCAGTGAATCACTTTCCCAAAGTCCTATTCCTCGACTTTGTATTTGATATACTAGCAATGTTTGAAAAGCTAAACCAAAGTGAATGCTATAAAAGTAAAATATGTGTCAGTTCTTTTTTTTTTTCTTTTCTTATACAAATGCCTCTGGTTTGTCGTGTGCAGCACAAACGTGGCCACAGCGCTTGTTTTCAGCGAGACAGCCTCTTAATCAATACACCATCTGTTGTGCTAAACTACTCATTCCTTCAGACACGACCAGAATGCTAACTTTGTGCTTTTTCTCTCCGCAGCGCCTCCGACCGTCCGCATTATACACTCAGGGCATGCCTGCAATGTAGAGGAGGAGAGGCACACGGAGAGAGTCTACACCATCAGAGAGGGAGAGACCCTGGAGCTCACCTGTCTGGTGACGGGGCATCCTCGACCACAGGTAAGGAACTCGGTGCCTTTTTCGTCCGCCCTTAACTGACAGCCTTGGACCAAAATAGCCACACAAGGGAATCATGGAACAAGATGCTAATTTTATAGCCTGTCTCTCCTTCCTGTCTGTTTCTCCTTTCCTCACTCTCCTTCAGCAGCTTTCTTTTAATTCTGTATTAGCGTCATTGAGTGGCACACCACATACCTCTGCACTAAACCAGCTTAAAAGTTTAATCCGTTAATTATTGATGGTTTAGGTTGCATTGTGCACCTGCATGTTGATAATGAAAGCTTCCAAGTCTAATGAGGATGCAGGAACAAAACAGCTGGAACATCTGCCAAAACAAAACTGTAACGAGTGAGAAGCAGGCCACAGTGAAAAGACTCTGGGTCATGTCAATGCACATGGGGTCTTGGCATCTGGAAAAAAAAAACGTGTTTTTCTGAAACTCCTTTATTTACTATTGTGATCTAAACTAATTAAAAAACCTTCCACCTGTTTCTGAAGAAAATAGGCTTTAAGTTGGTCTCGTTGTGCCTTCTACTTATTGCTTTTCTCATCCAAATCTAAGAAGTAAGTACATAAAAAATGTGTTAATAATAGTAAAAAGAAGCAGAAACAAGATCCCATCTACTCGCTTAAACAAAATACCAACTAACTTGATCCACGCAAGTATAAATGTCAACTCTGCTACAATCTACCTGACCGTCACATTTTGTTCTCGCATTAATCTGGGCAGGATCTGCACACACTAACCTTTCAAACATTTATCTATCTGTTGTTTCCAATTTGCTTGATAACACAAATTACACGCAATTCAGCCCTATCTCCGGACAGGACTGAGCTCATTTACATTAATTAATATAATTCCCCTTTTGATCGATAGACAGGGCCATTAGTTTATACACTTCCCCTCTGGATGCCAAAGCAAAAGAGCATATTGATTTTTATATTTCAATTGAAAAGGAGAGGCCTCTTAAATTAGCGAGAGGTTCAGACACACCGTTCATCTCTTTCCGTCGTCAGGGGGGACAACTTCACACTCATCATCTCTGTCTTTCCTCTTAATTAGAATTTCTGAAACACAGAGCAGAGCGAGGGGAGGGGAGGTGGGGGGGAGGGGGGAGTGGGAGATCAAAAGCCCTTCATGGCTGTGGCAGGAGAGGCAGGATCTCCTTTGAAACAGAGTCATTATGAGACTCACGCAGATCCCCTGGCAGAGCGAATCTCGGCTGTGTCTCTCCGGACTTTGGGATGTGTCAGCTTTGTCCCCCTCTGGTAGTGGCATGGGACCGGGGGCAGCGCACACTCATTCTGAGTGGTTTCGGAAGCCGAGGAGGTTATCTGGGGTGGCAGTAGACCTAAGGCTGGTTTTGTGATGTTGGTGGAAAAACACAAGGGTATGCGACCTCATCGGAAACAGACTCACAAGTTAATACAGCAATAACAGCTCATCTTTTCATTTGAATTAAATATTAATCCTCAGAACATGTTCTGAGTCTTTCTTCGCCCCAAAGTTCCACATTTTAATTGAGTTGAGTTTCTTCATCTTTCAAGAAGCATATGTGGGGAAAAAAGTAATCAGTCCTCTTTGCAAAGGTTGTAGTGCGCTTTCAATATGTCTTGATTTATTGCGTGGGTTTTACCACTGGTAGGGACATTTTTTTGTCAGGCAGTATGAGTTGTTGATCAAACATTAACCTAAACGTCATGACTTTACAGTATAGCCAGACATTTCATCATGACGCCAGAGCTCACCTTAGAGCCTGCGTTTCACCTGCATGTGTACTCCTGGTACACTTTTCCTGATAAAATGATGCATACATTGATAACTCAACCCCTGATCCACTGGTGAAAAAGGGGGAGTTGGAAGGGATGGTGTTAGTTTAGCATCTTTGGCACAATATTTCCTCCGGGATGAATACAATTCTATCTTATCTTATCTTAAACATTAATGCTGTCGAAGAAGATAAATGTTTGCTTATCTCTGATTACAGAACATTCTTATTAGCTAAGCTGTTACTGACAGTTTGGTTCCTCTGAAAACAGGACCTGAAGTCCTCCATCTTTTTCTTTTGGCATTTTCATCAATGTTAAAACGACATGTTTGAGCAATCAATACAAATTCACTAACACCTCACACCTACATTTAAACTTAAAATCAACTGACTGATATTAGTTAAAGCCAGCGAAGATATTACTGTCAGTCCTGTGATGTTTGAACAGTTTAACTGTAAATACCAACCACTTCAAATTTGCCACCGTTCATTAAGCTCACAGGCCTCACTGCCAATGCTGTGCTGCAGCTAGCTGTTAATGCGTATGCTAGTATAGCCTGAGGGTTGTCAGATCATCAGATCAGATATCCTCCATGTCTTGCTCTTTCACTTTATATTAAAATAGGCTACTTTTTACAGGAAACACACAGGCCTGACAACTCTGCGTAGGCCTTTCCAGTAACACCATGCACAATTAAAATGACAAACTTGTATGAGATCATAAAAAATATTGGTAGGGACATGACATAAGTAAAATCAGCAACTGTCAAATTTTATGGCAAACATAACAAGGCTCCGTCCAGTTTTGAACAAATATTCCAGCCACTCTGTGTTTGAAATAAGAGCTAATAAATGTTCGGTTATTATCAGCTGATAATGAATGAACAAACTGATTAACTTTATTTGTTAGGGGG